>JAJAGP010000750.1:296670-298123 GCA_025084515.1 Ancistrus triradiatus | reverse complement strand
GACTAAGACTGTAGGACTGTAAGATTATAGGACTGCAAGACTAAGACTGTAGGACTGTAAGATTATAGGACTGCAAGACTAAGACTGTAGGACTGTAAGATTATAGGACTGCAAGACTAAGATCGGAGGCCTGTAAGATTATAGGACTGTAAGACTAAGACTGTAGGACTGTAAGATTATAGGACTGAAAGACTAAGGCTGTAGGACTAAGATTATAGGACTGTAAAACTAAGACTGTAGGACTGTAAGACTAAGACTGTAGGACTGTAAGATTATAGGACTGCAAGACTAAGATCGGAGGCCTGTAAGATTATAGGACTGTAAGACTAAGACTGTAGGACTGCAAGATTATAGGACTGCAAGACTACGACTGTAGGACTGTAAGATTATAGGACTGTAAGACTAAGACTGTAGGACTGTAAGATTATAGGACTGAAAGACTAAGGCTGTAGGACTAAGATTATAGGACTGTAAAACTAAGACTGTAGGACTGTAAGACTAAGACTGTAGGACTGTAAGATTATAGAACTGCAAGACTAAGGCTGTAGGACTGTAAGATTATAGGACTGTAAGACTAAGATCTGAGGCCTGTAAGATTATAGGACCTTAAGATTATAGGACTGTAGTTCTGTACCTGCACCTCTAACAGTAATGCTGATCAGATCAGTAATTAGTTTGTTAAAGCTTTGTTTGTTTATTGATTAGTTTTTATCTCGACTGATTTGTTTATTGATTTGTTCTATAAATATTTATAGATTCATTTTATACAAGGGAAGTGCAGTGCTGATGTCACACACTGGGTTTGGGATTGGTTTAGTGTGTGTGTGTGTGTGTGTGTGTGTGTGTGTGTGTGTGTGTGTGTCAGTGTGATTGTGTGTGTAAGTGTGTGTGTGTGTGTGTGTGTGTCATGAGAATAATACAGGACACACACACATCGGCTGATTAAAGTACAGAAATACATCAGTAAATACATGGCTCTGGAACCTTTGTCCTTTATTATTCTCATTAATAACAGAGCAGGACACTCCCCCCCCCCCCCCCCCCCGTCTGTCTCTCTCTCTCTCTCTGTATCTGTCTCTCTCTCTGTATCTGTCTCTCTCTCTCAGGCGGCTGCACTGTACCAGGAATTTTATCCACATGCACCTCTTCGTCTCTTTCATGCTCCGAGCCGTCAGCATCTTCATCAAAGACGTGGTTTTGTACTCTGGGTCCAACCTGGAGGAGTCACAGAGGATCACCATCGAGGATCTGAAATCCGTCACTGAGATCCCGCCCACAGAGAAGAGCAAGTTTGTACGTCATCAAAAATAAACAAAATAAAAATCAATAACCACATACAAACAGGGCTTTAATAATCAGGTCTTAATTAATTATGTCCAACTATTTGAGTTTTATATAGTTTAAAAGTGAGCTGACACAAGACAAAAGAAATCCAAAAATATTTAAAATGTAC
>JAJAGP010000750.1:146670-291670 GCA_025084515.1 Ancistrus triradiatus | reverse complement strand
AGCTGTGTTACGGCAGTTCCAGCCCCAACATGATGTTCATCTGGCTGGAGCTTCCTCAAGCTGCTTCCGTCATCAGCTCCAGCCCCATCAATACCCGGGCCCACTTAATGCCGTGTGCATACTCACATTTATTCTAACTTTGATCCATGACTTTAGTTTCGCTTCTTAAGATTTATTCATAGACGCCGCCCAAGGAGGTTGGGTCCCTTTTTGAGTCTTGGTCCTTCCCACGGTTTCTTCCTAAGAAAATAGGGAAGTTTGTCCTTGCCAATGTCGCCACTAGGCTCGTCAGTTTGGGGTTGGAAGTAGTTTTAGTGATTAGGAGATAATCTAACTGTAAAGTTGCTTGAGACAGTGATATATTGTAAAAAGCGCTATATAAATAAATCTGACTTGACTTGCATTTAATACAAAAATAATTAACTCCATCAATTTTTATTATTCAGAGTATTGAGAATTTATTTATTTTAGTTTTATTCAGATTGATTATTATTACTAATTATTATTGTGTTATTTGTTATGTCAGGATAGTTTTTTATATATTGTGTATTAACAATATTTTCGTTTTCTGAATGGTGATTATGTATTTTTATTTAATCATGATTGATTTAGTTGATGTATATTAAATTAGTTATTTTAATTATATGAGATTGATTGTTATTTATTTATTTTTTTTTTTATGGTTTATGATTGTATATTATCAATATTTAATGTTTTTCAGCCGCGGAGATTGCCAGCAGGGTATTCTTTCATTGTCGGTTCCCCAAGCCCGGGTTTTTTATTAAACTGTTCTACCCAAGGGTTGTGGATAGGAAGAGAAATGGAGTTTGCTTGTGGTCTTGAAGGAGGGACATGTAGAATGTCGTTGAGGTGAAATGAAAAGGGTTGTCAGATAGAATAATATGTCTGAAGCTGGAAATGAGGGTGTATGGTGAATGTTGTTAGTGGCTATGCCCCACCGGTTGGCTGTGAAATAGAGGAGAAAGAGAGATTCTGGGGGGAGTTAGATGAAGTGGTGAGAGCATCCCAGGGAGGGAGAAGACTGGGGTGATTGGTGCAGAGATTTCAATGGTCATGTTGGTGAAGGTAAAAGGAGATGAGGAAGTGATGGGCAGGTTTGGTGTAAGGGGATAGGGACCTAGAAGGACAGAAGGTTGATGGTTTTGCAAACGAGGATGGAAATGATTGTGGTAACACCACATTTCCAAAAGAAGGAGGAAGCATAGGGTGACGTAAAGAGTGGAGGGAGAGCACACCAGGTAGAACACATCCTATGTAGAAGAGGTGGTTGCTTAAACGAGCTTGGTGATGTAAGGTAGTGGCAGGGGCACGAGTGTAGCTAGGCAGGCATCGGGATGGTGGTGTGCAGGGATGGCTTGGTGTTAGGAAGAGGAAGAGGACCAGGTAGAGCAGAGGACCAAGGTGGAAGTTGAGAAGAGGCAAGAATGTTGTAAGGAGTCAGAGAGGACGCTGAGAAAGGCTTTGGGTGATAGGAAAGAGCTCCCAGATGACTGGGTGGGTCGTAGCAGCAAACAGTACGGAATTAGGGAAAGACAGGCGGAAAGGTACTGGGGGGTCTTCTGGACAGGCAAAGGATGGAAAGGGAAGACGAATGTGGTGGAACGAGGACCCGTGCAGGAGGGTATTCAGAGAAAGAAAGAGGTCAGAAAAGAAGAAATGGGACAGGGGGAACAGGGGACTAAGAGAGTAGGCAGGAGTACAAGGAGATGCGGCACAGGGCACAGGGCAAGAGCAAGGTGCAAAGGCAAAGCAGGAAGGCATACAATGGGTATATGAAAGGTTAGACAGTAGGGGAAGGAGAGAGAGGAGAAGGAGTTGTATCTGTGCGAGGAACAGAGAGATCCTAGAGCTGGAAAAGGAGGCAGCAGGTCAGGGTGATTCAAGGATAGAAATGGAATGTATGACAGGTGAGGACGAGGGGTGAGGGAAAAAGATGGAAGGAGTATTCTGAGGGTTGATATGTGAATGTAGAAAATGACACGGGAAAGAAGGCTGGATGGTGTAGAAGAAATAGGACAGAAAGTGACGGACAGATTGTTTTGTAGCAAGATAGATTAGCGAACGGAAGATCCAGAACCGGAAAGACCAGAACAAGTGAGGAGGAAGCTTTGACAAAGGATGAAAACGGAACAGGCTCACGCCCTGGGAAAAACTGACGGACATACCGGTGAGGATGGAAAAGTTTAGGAGCCGAGAGCGGGAGTGGTAGTTCTGACTAGATTATTCATGGAATTCTGGTGAATGGGGACTGGAATGGGGAAAAAGTTCTCTTTAAGATTTTTAAGCAGAAGGGTGATGACAGAGTGAGTTGTGGTCTTACAGGGACATAAAGTGATGAGCAACAAGACGATTGGGAGGGCGGTTGTGTAAGCTAGGCGCAGACAGGAGGTGACAGTGTGTTGACTACAGATGTTTCATGCCAGGAAGAGCACCATGGATGGCGATTTTTTTTTATTTTTGCTTTGAGACTGCTGATGGAGAAGTATAAAGATGGTTCAGGAAAGAGCTACACGCGTCTTTGTGGGAGGATTGGAGAAAGCTTTGACAGGGTGCCAAGGGAGGGGAAACTTGTTCGGTGGGCGTTATGAGGACGTCTGGAAAACGGGCTGAACCACAAAGTATGTTAGATTAGTGCAGTGACATGTATGATAAGTGTGACAGCACCGGGAGAATGGACAGCCCGGTGAGATGTTCTGTAGGAGCTGACAGATAGTTTCAAGGTAGGGGTGGGACTGGCATCAAGGATCGGGCATGATGAGTCCCTTCTATTTGGGCTCTGGTGATAGACAGACTAAACAGATGAGGTCCAAGACAGGGAATCGCCGTGGACTATGATTGTTTGCGACGACATTGTGATCTGTAGTGGGAACAGGGAACAGGTAGTAGAAGATAAACTGGAGAGGTGGGGTGGATGTATATATGGAAAGGAGAGGATGAAAGTCACACTGTAGTAAGAAGAATACATGTGTTGTAAATGAAAGGGAGGAGGTGGATGGAACAGTCAGGCTACAGGGATCAGTGTGGCTCACAAAAGGTCCAGGAGTTCTCAGGTATTGGGTATCAACTGTCCATGGAAATGGGGGAGAGGTGGAAAGGAGGTAAGAAGATGCAGTTCAGGCAGGATGGACGTGGGTGGAGAAGGTGTCCGGAGTGCCATGTGTGACAAAAGGGTGCCAGCCCAAAGTGGGATAGGCTGGTTATTGGTAGGAGGATGTTGGAGATGGAGCTGGCCAGGCAAGAGCCGGAGAGGAAGACCAAAGAGGAGTTATTTGGTAGTGGTAAATGAAGATATGCAGGAAGTTGCGGTGAGAGTAGAGGACGTGGAGGACAGGGTGAGGTGGAAACGTTTAACTCGCTGTGGCGACCCCTGATAAAGGGAGATGCCGAAAGAAGAAGAAATTGTTTTCTGATTTATTGGCTATTTATTCTATATTAACAATATTTAATTTTGTTCTGATATACTGATGATTTAATGTTTAGTTATATCATATATGTATCATATATTAATGGTATTTAATTCTGTTTGATTTCTGATATATTGATGATTTATTGATGATTTATTATTACTTTTTTATTTCTGATTTATTGATTGTTTATTTCTGATTCATCGGTTATTTATTTCTGATATATTAATGATTTATTAGGTTTTTTTATTTCTGATTTATTAATGATTTATTTCTGATTGATTTCTTTTTTATGTGTGATTTCTTTCTGGCTTCTTGATGGTTGATTGGTGTCATTTTTGAGCAGGAAGCTGTTGAAGTCGACGTTGGTGCTGATGCCGCTCTTCGGCGTGCACTACATCGTGTTCATGGCGATGCCGTACACAGAGGTGTCCGGGGTCCCGTGGCAGATCCAGATGCATTATGAGATGCTTTTTAACTCCTTCCAGGTAAAACAAGAAGGTTCTTCTTCTTTTATGCAGGTTTTATTTTCACAACATCACAGGTTCATACAAACAATATCATAGATGTATAAAATACACACACGTTCACATGAAATCGATTTTACATTAACTCAATTAATCGAGTTCGATCTTTTTCAATCTCTTTGATGTTTGAATGCCTGGTGGCTGATGATGCCTTTGATCTTTCTGCAGGGATTCTTTGTTGCAATTATTTACTGCTTCTGCAATGGAGAGGTAAGATCATCCATCCATCCACCCATACATCCATCAGTTCATCCATCCATCCATCCTTCCACCCACCCAGCAATTCATCCATCAATTCATCCATCCTTCCATCCATCAATTCATCCATCCATTCATCCATCTATCTATATACTCATCCATCCATCAGTTCATCCATCCATCAATTCATCCATCTATCCATCCATCCACCCATCCATTCACCCATCAATTCATTCATCCATCTATCCATCCATCATCCATCCATCCATCCTTCTAGCCACCCATCAATCCATCCATGCATCCGTTTATCCATCCATCCATCCATCCATCCATCCATTCATCCATCAATCCATCCACCCATCCATCCATCAATTCATCCATCCACCCATCCATTCACCCATCAATTCATTCATCCATCTATCCATCCATCAATCCATCCATCCATCTATTCATCCATCCATCAATCCATTCATCCATCCATTCATCCATCCATCCATCCATCAATTTATCCATCCATTCACCCATCCATCCATCCATCCATCCATCTCTCCATCCATCCATCCATCCATTCCTCCATTAATTCTTCCACCCATCCACCCATCCATCCATCGTTTCATCCATCTGTCTATTCCTTCATCCATCCATTCAGCCATCCATCCATTTATCCATCCACAAATTCATTCATCCACATGAAGGGAAAAAGATAATTATCCAAGAAGGAGCATTAGGTAAAAAAGAAACTTTAACAAGAAAGACGCAGCCAAGAAAAACAAAAATAAGGAAAAAACGAGATAAAAGTGAGAGAACATTATCAGTAACGAGACATAAACAAAAACAAGTCCAAAAAAAGAATATGACATAACCAAGAATAATTTGTGCTTACGTTAAATCTTTCCTGTTTGGTTGTTTTTTTAATTCAGGTGCAGGCGGAGATTAAGAAGTCGTGGAGCCGGAGGACGCTGGCGCTGGACTTTAAGAGAAAAGCTCGCAGCGGGAGTAACACGTACAGCTACGGTCCGATGGTCTCTCACACCAGCGTCACCAATGTGACGTCACGGCAACGTGACATCACCACGCGCCTGGCGCCCCCCGGTGCCGGCGCCAGCACTAACGGGCACCGGAACCTCCCGGGCTACGTGAAGAACGGCTCGGTGTCGGATCAGTCCATCCCGTCCTCGGCTCACGAACTCCACGGCCAGGAGGACGAACCGTCCAAGGTGGGCGGGGATGAGAAACCGGCGCCCCTAGTGGAGGAGGAGCGAGAGACGGTCATGTGACTTTTTTTTTGGTAAAGGACCTTCGTGACTCAGGACGGACGAGGAACGTAACGACTTTGAGAGTGTGGATTATCCGCTAACGCCGTCCTCACTGGACAGGAAGGACAGATGATATTTTTATTTTTAAAAACAATAAAATCACGGAAGGGACATAACCGTTTGGAACGTAATGTACGCCTTTTTGGACTCGCGGCATACTTTTTGAAGAAGACAAAAAAGTTCAGGTATCAGATCCATCTCAGTATTCTGTGCAGATGTGTTTGTGTGTGTTAGCGATTAGCATTTTAGCAGCAAATACAGATTCCGTAACGCTTACTATTGCTTAGTTTTATCGCTAACTTTAACGCTTCATTTACGTTTCTAAAAATGTGATTGCTAGCCTTGGATGTTCTGTGAAGTCTTAGTTAGCATGCTCGTTTGGTATATGAACACCGCTTTCTGCTTTGTTTCTTCCTGCTAAGCTAGCTACGAAAATTTTAACGTTTTAAATGTTACATAAGCTATCAAAAATCAAACGTTTAAAAATTACAGAATTATAGAAAGTGTACAGCTAGTTTATGAAGCGTTAAAAAGAAGTCTTCTTAGTATAGGTCCTGCGGCTAGCACTAGCCTCTAAAACGTGAGGTAACGATTAGCTTAGCACCCTCCTAACTCCTTTGCTAGCTAGCTAATGTCCCTGGTCTGATTGTTTTACATGAAGAATGGACCTTTTTTTGGTTATATGGATATCTGTGTTTATTTATTTATTTTTTAGCCCTTTTATGTTGGAATTTTTTAACGAAAACTCAAACCTCTTAACGTCTTAGCTAACTAGCTATTAGATTCAACATCCCAGGTAGCAAATTTGTTTTAATAACTTATTAATAACTTCAACGTCATTTTTAAGTTTGGTGCTAAATTTAAAAAGTCTGATGGAGATTAGCGTACGCTTCCACCCACCTAGCCCGCTCGTAAACAAAAAAGAGATCATAAATAATAAATAATTCTGCTCTCCAGCACTGTGAACGCGCCTTTGGGTTATTGGCTTTTGTTTTTGTTTTTGATCTCGGCCACTAGAAGGCGATGTTCATCTGTTCTTAGATCTTTTCATACAATGCTGCCTCAAAAACATGCCAGTGCTCTTTCAAGAGTTTTTTTTTTTGTAAAACGTTTTTAATTAAATCTAGTTGTTTTATTTGTTCTTTTTCCCTGATCTTCAGTCCTGAAGTAAAAAAGATAAAGTTTATATTTAACTGAAAGTCATTTGAAAAAGTGTTGGCACCTTATGTTCCCGTCTGTATTTTGCATTTGTGTTTTTGTTGGGGTTTTTGTGTTTTGTTTGTTTTGTTTAATTAGATTTAAAGTTCATCCCACTGTGAGTGACTTATTTACTGAAGAACAAAAAGCGAAAAAAGGGTGTTGCACAAAAAATAAAGAGGCCAGTGTTTAAGACTTTGCTCTGCTGGTACGTCCGTGTGGGGCTCGGTCGTGCTGGGGTCATGACCTCTAGGGTCGAGTCCGAGCCAAGACCAGGGTCAGATTCAGATTTATTCATTGTACAGGAATGAAAAGAAAAAGATGGACAAATTAAAAGAGTTTCATTCACTTTTCTTTCTTTGTCATTCCTTACCCATGATAGATATGAATGGATAACATTAGATTTCATCCTGTAGCTTAGTAAAATATAAGATTCATTATTACTCAGCTCATCCTTAAGGTCGTTTCGCTCCAGTATCATCAGACGGGACTTTCATTTCTGCTCGTCCATAATAACGGCGTCTGCCACACAAAAGCTTATCGTTTGAGCAGCAAAAATGCAACGTTATCCAGGTACCACGACCGAGATTAAAATGATTTCATTTCTAAACGATTATCAGAAACACAAACAACAAGGTTTATAAATCATTTATTTCACGTTCTCTGTTACACGTCACATTAAATACAAACACATTCATATAAAACTTATTCCAAAAAAATACGTCAAGAAATTAAAGCTCGTAGTAAAAGTAGTAAATATTTAGCACAGTCACTTTTTTGTTTTTTTGGCCCCGCCCCCTTGCCCTGCCTCATTTTCGCTGTTCTTTTTGCTCTTCCCTCCCTCCGTCGCTCCTTTCTCCGTTTTCTCCTTCTTTTCGTCACCGTTGCCCTCCTTTGCTCCTTTTCCTTCTTTCTTGGCTTCTTTTTCTTTCTTCTTGTCTCCGTCCATTTTCCCGGACACCGTGCTCACCTCCTCCTTCTTCACTTCCACTTTTGCTGCTGTTAAGCAAACACAGCAGGCAGTCATTTTGTTTGTGTGCTGCTGTGCTGAACATTCAAGCTTTTTCTAAAATATAGCTTAAATAAGGCAAAGTCCTCCTGACCGGCCTCCTCTCCCTCGGACACATAAAAAGTTTTTTTTTTTTAAGAGTGGAGTAGCATCTCAGGGCAGCTCTGTCTAATTTTCTTTCTGTGTCGTTTCTCCTTGGCATTACTTTTTATTTTCTCTACCATTCATTGCTTTCTTTTTTTCCTTCTTTTTCTTTCTTAAGGGGACGGCTCATTATGGGATGCTCTTTTAGCTGCAGAGTTTCTCCTAAGACTTTAATCTCAGTGTCGTTAACATGCTGTGAAAACCTCCAGATAAACACAGAGGGATGCTGTTCTGCTCACATGCTGTTCTGGATTAGGGTACAGTGCTCTAGATGACTGTATTACAGATCTAGAACCTGAACATATTAGAGCTTTCACAGTCAGCTGCCACTGTCCGACCACTGCCTAATGGTGCTGTATCTAACCCGCACGAACCACCTGCTTCAAACTGCTCCAGTGCCAACCACATTATACCCACTAGAACCTGCACCCAAATGGAACGAACAACAAACAGAGAGGGTTAAATTAATTATGGCTGACCAATACAATGTTTAATGACTTCCTGTCTAATAATTACATGCCCAGCAAAGAAGACATAAACGCTGCAGCCAAAGACATCAATTACATCTTCCAAACATTGGCTAAAATGGCGGAGATCACACCAAATACCATCCCAGAAAGATCAGGTCACCCAAAGCCCAAAGGAGAACCATGGTTTAATGTTGAGTGTAAAAAATCAAGAAAAATATTAAGAACGCTGTCTAACAAAAAACACAGAGACCCCAAAAATCAGGATACATGTACAAATTATTCAAACGCTTTAAAAGAAAATAAATCCACGTTACACCAGAAAGATAAGAACTAAAACTGACCAGATTGAAGATGCCATAGATACCAACATGAAGCTTGGCACGCTCAGTCCTGGGTACACAAAGACTCA
Organism: Ancistrus triradiatus; assembly: GCA_025084515.1. NCBI lineage: Eukaryota > Metazoa > Chordata > Actinopteri > Siluriformes > Loricariidae > Ancistrus > Ancistrus triradiatus. Next base: position 282,975 of record JAJAGP010000750.1, on the reverse strand, counting down.
TGAGGCAATGGACTTGGGACTCTTGGGGTCCCCTAACATCCCTGGCAGGGCACCCAAGTCTATGGCAGGGCATTGACTGTAATTCGGTTAGATCTCCACCAGCAGACACAAAATTTGGCACACATGGTCCCGGATACAACCTGTGGTAACATGCGACGTCCCTGACAGGGCACAAAGGCCCCAATTCAGTCGGTTTTCCACCTACAGCCATAAAAACTGGCACGCTCAGACCTTGAAACAGGTCACACGGGCACGCACCGCCACAACACACTCGCGGTTTCTGCAGGAACTGCACTTTCTAGTTTTTAATGAAATCTGAGACGGGACGCTGTATCTCAGTTCCAAAGCCCTGGTTCTTAATGACTGAATATGGACCCAAATCCCTGAGAATAAAAGTTAGGATACAGTTTGTAATTCTCTTCTCTCTATCGGAGTTGGCTCTAAGCTTTAACATCGCTTATTCGTCTCTGTTGAGCCCGGGCGGTGCTGCACTAACACACTTCAGAGTTCCACCTTTTGCGTTATCAATTAACATTTAAAAATCAATTTTTAAACACATGTAGAATTGTCCTACTTTCTCTTTATGACCAGTGGTTGAATTTCGAGCGTAAGGATGCAGAGGATCATTCTGGAGAAATCGAGTAAAATATGAATAACAGAACATTTCTGAATCCGTTCGTTCCACTGCTCCAGGCTCACTGCTGCTTTCAATAAAAAAACTGATGAGATGGAGAAAGATCTGATCAGGCAAAGATTGGACCGGAGTTCCCTTATCAAACGCATCCAGTTTATAACCCAGATCGAATCTGACTGGCAGCTTTCTGTACCAAAGATACCAAAGATAGCCAGTCACAGATTTTAGCTCCAAGATCGTTCAGAGTAAAAGAGGAGATGATGGAACGACCCAAGATGAGATTAGGCAATCTGACTAACACGATTAATGACTCAGGGAACAGATCTTCTATAAAAATCTTATAAACAATGTAGATTGTTATTCTAGAGTGTGCAAAAGAAGACGAATACTGGTCTGGGTTAGAGGAGGATCCAGAGGACTGTCTAGTAGATGGACTAGAAGGTAGATGATGGACCTGTCTTGGAAAATAAGTCAATTAAGCTCTATCAATAGTGGATGGACTTGAGCCTGGATTACAGGATTTTGACCAGAGGATGGTACTGAAGGTGGAGAATGGACCAGAGAATAGATGAGAGGATTAGCTTTGGATGGTCTACAAGAGGGAGAAGGGGATGGACTTCTACAACCCCAAATCATAAAGCAGGACACTAATCAAAAATGCAATTAAAAAAACGTAGTGTTTCTTACATGTCCTTTAACATGTATGTCATTTCATTGCAGACAGTATGAAAATATGTCATGTTAATAAACATCCATTCCTGCATTTCAGGCCTGCAACACATTCCAAAAATGTTAGGAACGGGGAATTTATGGCTAGTAATGAGATAAAAAAATAATGATGTGATTTCAAATTCACGATCAGAGGATCTCCAGTTTATCACCTAATGTGTAAGAAAATGATCGAAATGTTTAAAAACAATGTTCCTCAAAGAAAGACTGGAGAGAGTCCAAACTATTTCTGTTTTTTTTTTTGCGTTAATGCTGCATCACAGAAGAGGAAATGACCTTTACCAAGGGCCCTTGGATCTGTTCTGGAGAAGTTGTTTTCGTCTTTCCAAAAAAAGATCTGTGATACTGATGGGTCTGAGCACAATCCCCGTTCCCACTGTATGATGGTCCATCCCAGATGCCCAGAGAAGCCGACGCCCCTTCTGGACATGGTTATAACATAAGGCTTCTTTTTAGCACAGTAATGTTTTAAGTGGTATGTGTGAATGTAACTCTGTATTGTAGAGCTTGATAAAGGTTTGATAAAGGAATCCCCTTGTCCATGTGGTTCTATCAGCTGCTGATGAATGACGGTTCTTGATGCAGTGCCGTCTGAGGGAGCAGAGATCACACCTCTTCGGTTTAGGCTTTTTAGGAAATTCCTCCAGATTCTGAATGGTTTAACGATATTATGCTCTGTAGAGGGAGAAATATATAAATCCCTTCCAGTCTGTCTTTCAGGAACATTGTTTAAAACAACTGGTGATAAACTGGAGATCCTCTGATCATCTTTACTCCTCACAGACTGTTTGAAACAACGTCAATATTTAGTTTTTTTTACCTCCTTACTAAAGAAAATGCAAGAGGCCTTTTCTGATTTGGAGTTTTAGGAAAAATGACTGAGGCTCTAAAATGTTGGTGGGTGGAACAGAGAATAAACCCAGGGATTAAAAATGCAGATTCTCTCTCTTGCCAGTTTGTTTCTGATCTTAATTATCACACATATTTAAGCCAATTATAGTTTAATCGATGGAGTGTGGGCGTGTCCTAAAACATACAGCCACGGACCAACAGGAATCACCTGAGAATCCGCTGCACTCGTGTTTGACCAAAAGCTCTTGGTCGCACTCAGACGTTTGGACCAAACTCCAGTCACACTGCGCTAAACGCTCCCTCTGGACCTCTTAAAGAGTCCAATTAGAGCTCGTTAAGTCCTAATTGCAGCTGTTATTATGTCACGGGTCATCCGAGGTCATGTTTTCCTCAGAGCCGAGCTCCTGTTGCTTTTGGATGGCACCGATTCAGACGGTGCCAGGTCACTTTTCTCAGGGTCCAAATGCCAGCGGGAGTTTCAACACGCGCATATTAAATACAGGGGTGGCAGGAGGGGCGAGAAGTGCTCCTGTTAGACTTTTAAAAAGCTAAGTACTGGAAAACATGAAACATGAAGAAGAGGAGCTCTGGGACTGAGAGTCAGCCGAGGTTTGGGAACAAAAAGCAGGAGGCTCGTTCATCTGCTGATTATTTAAGAATATCAGCTTACATCAGACTTTAAAGAGAGGACATCTGGGAGGAATAACTTTTAAGAAAGGTATTGGGGCTGTGATGGGGCAAAGACGACTGCGGTGGTCATGAAATGGTCAAAATGGGCATCAAAATGCATCTTCGTCAGGAATGGTGGATGGACCAAAGGTTGGACCAGAGGATGGACCAATGGATGGACTAGAAGATGGACCAGAGGATGGACCAAATGATGGACTAGACAATGGACCAGAGGATGGACCAGGGAAGGGAGCAGTGGATGGCCTGGTTTCCTGGTTTGTTTATGATGTTGGTAGCTTGGTCGTAGCTCATGTTTTGTTTGCTGGAGGTCCAGAGGTGTTGGACTGACGTAGCTCGACTGATGGACATTGTTGCCCATATGTTCCAGGTCTGTTTTCCATCCTCACATCTCCAGTGACGGAACACGAAGTGCTGACACTCTGCTCTTTGGGACCGTGGAGGCCCAGAGATTAAGGACTACAAATCAGAAGGTGGACCTCAGGAAGGGTCGTACTGATTAAGAAAGAAAGAAAGAAAGAAAGAAAGAAAGAAGGAAAGAAAGAAAGAAAGAAAGAAAGAAAGAAAGAATAAGAATCAGACGTAGAACAGAAAAGTGAAAGACGGACTTTATTTGATTGAATCTGAAATACAGAGACAGGAAACAGAAGATCAGCAGGAAAAACGTTAAACGATTTTACTTCTTTCTTTGTTTTATTTTTACTCGTTATTTTTTACTTTAATAAAAGTCTGGGTTGTATTTGGAGAGATAATTCCATCCCCTAGCTACAAATAAAAACAGAAATATACTTTTATTAGTACTTCTTTGCTTGAAATGAAATAAATGAGAATAAGAATAAATTGCTGATGAAAGACAGAATCAGAAAATTTCAGCCGCTCTCGCTCTGAGCGACGTGATTGGTCGGTTCGTCTTCCTCGTTAAGAGCAGTAAGCTGATTAGCATCGCGAGTCTGCACGCGCTCAGAGATGGTACGAACGGCTAAGGGCAGAAACAGAGAAAAGAAAAAAGAAACACAAGCAGAGAGTGAGCAAGAAGAAAAGAAAGAAAGAAAATGAGGGAAGCAGCAAAGAAGTTTCACTTTAGAGGAAGAAAGAGGGGCGTGGCCTATCCACACCAAGGCATCCTGGGAAATGTAGTTACACACTGCAGCTTGGTGCAGTTTATTTAAATTTTGAATTTCAATCGCACAGAGATTAAAATTAAAACCTTTGTCATAATAATGTTTTTTTGAACATATGAATGCAAGAAAAATGTGAGCTGTTTTTTTAAAGAAAAGCAGAAGCCACAGAAACATAGTAAAAAAAGTGACAAAAATAAAATCCAGTATCTAAGTTATGTCTTGTGCAAAAGTTTTGGAAATTTGTTTTTGATCTGCTAATTGTAAAAAGGCTTGAACTATTCAAGGAAAAAGTCTTAAAATTCAATTAAAAAAAAAAAAAAAACATTGGGCATGTCTGGTAGTTTCGATTTTTTTTCCCAGATGATCCATTGCTAATTTTTAAGCTCACAGAATGGAACTGATTTTAATAAACAAAACCAAACATGTATTTTAAACAGGGGTGCAAAAGCTTTTGCATGAATCCATAGTGTAGTGTTTATTTTTAGAAGTACTATCCATAACCAAACAATTCTATTCTTATTGAGTGAAGCCTGACCGATGTGTGCTACTGTGATTAGAGTTTAGTGACTGATAAGTATTTCTTTCCCATTCCTTTTTCCCTTACACTTTATTAGTTCGTTTGCGTGTTTTTACCTCCTGGTATTTCTGTGAGCTCGTTGAGTGGAGGAACCGTCTCCAGCGTGTTAGCGTAATTCTTAGCAGCGAGTCTCTGAGCATGACGAGCCTCGATCTCCTTCTTGGTTCTTGGAACTCGACACTTAAAGATGCAGCATAGCGTGATGACTGAAAAAAACAAAAATATGTTAAAAACTTATTTTAAAAGTAATAAAAACAAAAGAAATTGTAGAACGAAAATGAAAAAAGGAAGAGAAAAGAAAAATAGAAAGCAATCAATTCAAAGTAAGAAAGGTAGAAAAACAAAGAAAGACAGTTATATAGATAGAAGGAAAAAGTGAAAACAGCAGAAAACAACGAAATAAAAAAGGCAGAAAAACTAAAAGAAAAATTCATTGTAGGAAGAAATGAAAGAAATCTCTACACAGAAAAGGTCAAATGAATAAAAATGGAAAAAAAGAATTGTAATGAGATTTCTAAAGAAAACAAAGACAAAAAGAAAATAATTCAATAAATAAAGGCTAAAAGAAAAAGTAAATAACATGTAGAAACTGATAAAGAAAGATAAAATGTCTACACAGACATTAAATTAAAGACAAAATAGATTAATTTTAAAGTTGTAATATTGTTTCTAATTAAACTGCTAGACTTTCATTTAATAAAAAAATTAAAACTTACTGATAGCGAGAATGAACATGGAGAAAATTCCCACAACCTGCCACAGCCTGAGCCCCCAAAAAACCACGGTCTCTGAGGTGATGGGGTCGGGTTTAGGAGGAGGATCAGTGGGGAGAAGCTGAGGAGAAAACATAAAAAAATAAAAAATAAAAAAAATTATTTATTTACCTTTTTTTGTTTATTTTTTTTGTTAGTTCTTTAAAACAAAGTCAGTTACACAGAGAGAGAGAGAGATCAGGAAATTGAAATCCAAAAATAAGTTATAAAGTGGAATCAAAGGAAGAACAATAAAGAAATAAGATGTAATTAGTCAAAAGTAATAAATAAAGACAGATAAAAAGAAAAAGGGAAACAGAAGTTAAGGTAAAAATAATTGAAATAATCATATACAGAAACTAAAGAAAGGTTGGGTCCCTTTTTGAGGCTTGGTTCTCCCAAGGTTTCTTTCTATAACACTCAGGGAGTTTTTCCTTGCCACTGTCACCCTAGGCTTCCTCAGTTTGGGACTGGCCTTAGATATTAGGAGATAATCTAAAATTGTAAAGTTTTGAGACAATGCTCCATTGTAAAAAGTGCTATATAAATAGATCTGACTTGACTTGAAACAGACAAGATAGACATAAGAAAAGAAGAAAGACAGAAAAACAAAGAGAATAAAAAATACAAAAAGAAAGACACAAAAGAAAGAAAAGCAGATGTGAAACAAGATAAATTTGATAATTCAGTCCATTGATTGCTCGTCCTGTTCTCATGAGGTACTTTTTTAGACCTTTCGGAATATTTTGTTTTAATCTTTCCTGACCTGGTCAGTAAGGTGATCCGGTCTGTGTTCCCGATTCTCAGTACGTGATTAGAGACGCTCTGTTGTCTTTGTTGGTTTGGTTGCAGATCATTTTGTTTTTGTTTTTGTTTAGTGGGAGGAGATAACGATGTTACTGGATCACTCACGGTTTTTCCATCATGACCTTAATCATTATGATCATATGTAATATTCAGTACGGCTAAAGGTCTCTGAACAGCTTCAGCTCACGACCTTCAGCTAACACACAAACAGTAATCCTAATTTATCAACGTTTAGATTTTAACTCTCCTTAATCTGATTAAATGCATATCCAGACACTGGTCATATGTATGGAGCATCATGCTTCAATTAACATCGTCAGAACATCAGAAACATTTTAGAAAAGAAAAACAGACCTACAGTAGAATCTCCGTGAGAACTGAAACCGGCAATTTAACTGCCTAACAAATCCAGCTTAAGACAGCAGCAGCATTTCAGGAGCACTGCAATATTTTCAGTCGATTTTCAAACTGAGAAACGTCAACATGGCATCTTATTTTGAACCGCCTTCTATGATGATGAACACTCCATACCCTTCTAGGACCCTTCAAACCCATCGAAACACCATTTGAGATCATCCTGAACCTGTCTAGAAAACAATACACCATTCTATAAACCCTTCCAGATAACTCTACACCCTTCTAGACCACCCTACATTCTCCTTCACACTCTACACCCACCATTCTATAAAACTCTAAACCCATCTGAAGCCTTCTAGACCACTTTAAGCCCTTCTATAACACTCTACACCCTTCTATCCCACTTTAAACTCTTATACCCTTTTAAAAGCCTTCAAGACCACTGTAAAGCCTTTCCTCAACATACCCTTCCATTCCAAACCCTGCTACAACTCAAAACCCTTCTAAAAACCCTTTTAGACCACAAAAACCTTTTAGACCATACCAGGTATGTTTATCATTACATTTAAATAACTGATCAGACTTTTGCTTTGAAGTTCAGGCTTATATAGGGAAATAGAGCTGGAAACAATTTTACGATTTCATTTACTTATATTTTCAGGATGAACTTTGAGGAAAGGAATGATGTGTGACAGGACGTGATGATTTTCTATAGGTACTCTCTTGCAAACGCTGTTAATCTTTCAACCTAAAAAGCACCAAACGTTGGTGATGGGCAGCGGTGGGATTTGAACCTTGGCCCTTCTGATCAATAGTCCATTACCATAACCTCTGGACCTTCTTTGAACTTCTTGAACCTCCTTAAAGCCTAATGTGAACTGTCGGATTCTATAAGATCAGAGTTAGACCACAGACCTCTGAACTCTAAGAACCTCCAGAACCGTCTTACACTTTAAAGTCTTCTATTAACCATTTAGATCTCCATTTAGATTCAGAACATTCTAGAACGGTCCAAATCCTTCCAGAACCTTCAGAACTAATCCGGTTTTTAGAACCATCACTGGCATCCTGAGCCGTGTTTATCCTGAGCGCTGATGCGTATCGTAACCATCTGCCTTTTTATTTATTCGTGTTCGAGGTACTTTTACGACGCACTGCAGCTGTCCTGCCATTTTCTCTGCATCTAAGCGGACGTTTGTGGAATAAGGAAAGACGGAAGGACGGAACGAGGGAATGAGGAGCATGAGTTCATCTTACCGCAGGATCCGGGACCTGAGCCTCGGCGTTGAAGACATAATGGGAGATGAAAACTGCTCCAGCGCTCACCACAGCTGGAACCAGAGCCGGAGGAGGATGTGTGGGCCACCCCATCGCCATTCCTCCCCTCTCTCGCTACACTCAACGCCCCTCCCTCGGATTTTGGCCAGGATGGGAGTGATTGATAGTCCAACAAGTGCCACCGTCCGTCTCTCGCTCATCCACCCTCCGAATTTCGGTTCCTCGGTTCAGTTTTTCTTTGTACGCAGAAGGAGATCTGTCCTGCCACCGCCCTTCTGTTTCAGCCTTCTACTGAAGGGTCATTAATGAATTAAAGGTCTGGTGTCATTTACAGCCTCAGCAGCAAGGCATCATGGGAGTTTTATGGCAGCGGCAGCAGGGGGATGGGACAGGGTGTGAGGTGTTAGGTATCATGTTGTTATTGATCATGTTTCATGTCTGAAAATGATGTTCGTACATCATCAGTGTTCCAATTTTAGCATCGTGTCGGGCTCTGTACGCCATCCCCACCAAAAAAAAAGACAAAAACAAAAAAACAATAATAAAAACAGAGAGGCAGAAATTTGATCTGATTCTTTAAACACTGGGTCAAAAAGCAAAGTAAATTCTAATCATTAAATTAAAACAAATCCTACACACAGCAGATGAGGGTTGCAAACCTGTAGCCAACATTTTAAATAAAAAAGTAACAATGTAATAAATCTTTAATTATTCACAGAATTACTTTGCCATCATTTTAATATATAATTATTCCAATACACTCAAAATAATCTTAAGTTTGAACAGAATTTCTTTAAAAGATATCTTGAGTCCATTATCAAAACATTTACCACAGGTTTTCTTGTTTATTTATCTTCATTCATTAAATCTTTATCCTGAGCTCCGACACCTTTTCGTTCCTTCAGAAACTGAAATCCTTCCAAACTTTATGAACTGTTTTAAGTCTCTGAAGCTGGATATCTCTGAATCTTAAAGCTTCTCATGAAGCAAAAACTCAGAAGACTTGAACGTTTTTAAACCTTTCAAAAAATCATAGCTGAAAAAAGCAGAACGTGTAGTTTACTCTCTGATTTCTAAAACCATCTTACAATTTCTTAACACTTTTTACTTTCCACATATTTTTCCATGTTTGTCTTCATTTTTATCTTCCCTCCTTTTGTTTTTTTTTATTTGATATCTTTCTTCTGTCTTTTTTTCTTCCTTTCTGTCCTCTGTCCTGTTGTTATTCTTGTTAAGTGTTTTTAAATTCATTCTATCTGATTTCATTGCTTTTTCTGTTGCTTATTGTTACTGTTCTTTCCATCTTTTCTTTCTTTGTTCATTTCCTTATTTATATATATTTCAGTGTGCAGTTTTCTTTATTCTTGGTATTTTTTACTTTCACCGTCTCTTTTTCGCGGTTGTACAATCACTTATAACATTAAACATTAAACCCATTGCCAAGTGAAATGAAGAACACTGAGACTGTGATGTTCTTGGGTCCTGGCATGCATGTTTGCATTATTTTGGCATGTACCTCCTACCTAAACATTGTTGCAGCCTGAGCGCACCCCCTTCATGGTACCACTATCCGGCCTCAATCGGTCCGGATGAAGGTCCTGGGTGAAGGGGGGGGGGGGGGATGTTAATCAATAAATCAATAATATATCTGCATTAGAACCAGCATGAGGAGCTTTCAGAGCTAAACAGAGGAGAAATAATGATGAACATAAACAGCTGGATCTGTCAGAAACATCTGGATGCAGGGAGCAAGCTGACAAAAATAGATGTAAGAAAAATAGGAGACAACCCGAGGGGGAAAGGAAGCAGATAATAAACGAGCTGGGAAAGACAGAATTACACAATAAAGTGATTCTAGTAAAAGAAGCAAGAAATGAAAAACAAACTGATCTGAAAATATTTAGAACAGAACTAGAAAAAGAATAAACGGAATTATAAAGGAGACATTATAAAAAGATTCTGAGGTAAAGATTTGGGGTAAAAAAAAAAAAAAAAAAGAAACAGAAAAGCCCGAGAATAAAAATGTAGAGAAAAAGAAAAACTTCAGAACATGAAAAAAGATGAGTGACAGAGGAAAGCGTAAAAGAAAGAAATAGCAAAACGTATAGAAAATGCGAACATGAACTAAAAAAGCAAAGAAAAATAAGAAAAGGCGGGTAGGAAATAAAAGTAAATTGTGAACAAGAAAAAGGCATAAATAAGTCAAATTAAAAAGGATTAACAAGGGAAGAAAGGAAAGAAAACAGAAAATAACAAACAACAAAAATAACAGATAAAATGAAGCCTGTGATTTTGCACCTTCCTCTGATAATTGACCAGCTGTGTTTGTGTTAATTAGTGATAATTACTCTGATTAGCTCACTTATTATTAATCAGTCCTCTCACCTTAATTAACGATCTCTCTAACAAGGGAGGATGATGTCAGCTATGTCCTTATTTCTCTTCTTTCCTAGTTTATTTATTTCATTTTCTTTTATTTTTCTGTTTAATACTGTTTTCTGTCCTGTTATTGTTGAATCTTCTTATTATTGTTATTTATTATTCACTTTTGTTATTGACTTCTCTCTTTACTTCGTCACCCCACTTCATTTTTGTTTACTACTTTTTAACCCTTAATACCTCTGTTAATTTCTTGATTTTTCCATTTAGAATTCTCTGTTTAGTTTCTTTCTAGGCTTTCTAGGCTGCATTTTCATTTTGTTATCTATTTACTTATCGGTAGCATTAATAATAACAAATACAATTATACATCATATCTAGTCCATAACGTTCTAAAAGAATAACATACACCAGAACATGGCCAAAAGTATTTGGACAACCATACTCCCTAATGGATTCAGCAGTTTGAAAAACACATTATTAACAATTAAATATAATTAACCAACACATCCATCAAACTGCTCAGAGAACAATTTTCAGTAGAACTGCATGGCTGTTACAGGATTCAACATTTCAAGCTCCAGAAATAAAAAAGCCCTGACATCAATCCTATCCAAGACCTTTGGTATGAACTGGAATGCTGACCATAAGCCAGATCTTTATCCAGCATTAACGCTTTTGTGGATGAATGGACGTGAATCCAAAATCTGGTGGAGAGCAGAACCAGAAGACTTGATTTTTGAAGTATCTCTAAAAACCACCAGTGTTCATTCTTCTTGTCTTCTTTTTCGTTCTCTTCTGTTTCTTTTCATCTTGGTTTTTGTTTTGTTCTGATTCCACACACGTTCAAGGAGACGGATTCAAACACACACTGCCATCTAGTGTCTAGAGCACAGTACAGGATCCGGATGTCCCTCTGTACACCTGCGCTCCTGTTTGGCCCAGCTTTCGGGAAGTTTACACGTAAAGGTGGTTGACTAAAGGTACTCCAGGTACAGCGCCGCCAACTGGTCATTCTTTGGTAATAGGCGACTGAAGAAGGTTTTGAGGACAGGTTAGGTTAGCTTCCAAAATCGCAGGCCAATTCGTTTTGCAGTACAAGGTTGATCGGCTTCCACTATCTCGCTAAAAATCAGTGCAGTTGTTAGAACGTTTAATTCTCACCTCCACACTGATGATGAAAGTTAGGGGGCAAGCAAGACCTTTAACATTCACCACCATCCAATCTGGATCGGCTCTAGCCTTACGGTGCCCAAACCAGGACTAAGAGCCAAAAGTTAGCTCATTACCAATACTGTTTGCAACCGACAGAATTAAGCTTCCTATCAAAAGTCTCCTGTCTGTTCACAATGCCAGCCTGGTAGAATTTGGGCGTTCACTAATTTATACGAGCTACAGGTGATCAAACCCGCTGTCCATCCTCAGACCAGTTTACAAAATATTTACCCATCACCTCAGGGTCAGGGATTAAAGTCAACAAATAAAAGGATAAACAGTTCTAGTGCCGACGTCTGAAAGTAAATCTGTTTATCCCTGTCACCTTCACGGATCCAAGCCGGCTCTTAACGTGTTCTGTAAACAGCCGATAACGTGTTTATTTTCTTTCCATTGCATGTAAATGAGAGCCAACCTGAATGCTCGCATTGAAGCGATCGCTAGCGCCTCACTTTTTGCGAGCGATTCCTGCGTTTTTCTCGGCGAGGTGGCTTGAGCAGCGGGTTCCTTGTTTACTTAGGTTCCGGTGATGCGGAACCAGGGAATACCTGGAAGGAAAAATATGGATAAAGAGTCCATTCAAAGCTGGAATGACAAATAGGTGAAGCTGTTTGCGTAACGCGGTGTTGACTCAGGCATGAGCTTGGCTTGCTCGCTATAAATCTAAAGAACATCAATATTCATGATTCATTTAACAATGCTAATCTGTGTGGCTAACGAGTGATTTACTCTCAGAGTGATGGGCTTCGGGAACGACTCGCTCGCTCATTAGCTACCTCACAACTCAGGGCAGGGCTGACCTCAGATCAGCAGAAAATCTCACTCTGACAGAAGGGAAAGAAAACGAGATATAGGGAAAGAAGTGCAGCAGCAGAAAATTTAAATAATAAAAAAGAGAAAGGGATAAATAAGATGAAGGAAATGAAGAAAAATAAGAAGGAATGGCAGAAAGCAGAAAACAAAAGGAAGAAAATCAAATAAGCAAATCAAAAGAATGAAAGAGATGTAAGAAAACGTACACAAATAAAAGTGGCAAGAAGAAATAAAGATGAAAGCAGACTGAATGGAAAGAAACAAGACTAAAGCATGGTAATGAAAAAGAATGTCGAAAAACATAGGAAAAAAGAAAAGACTTGAGAAGGAAAGGATAAGAGAGGTAAACAGAGCAGGAAAGAAAGGAACAGACAGAGGGGAAAAAGAAAAAACACACAAACGACAAGAGGGAAGAGGGAACCTAGGACAAAGAACAGGAATAAAAGGAAGGAACAAGAAAAACATTTACATTTACAGCATTTAGCAGAAAAACAATTGATAAGAACAATTGATAAGGAACAAGAAAAACAATTGATAAGAAACTGATGAAAAGCAAACGAGAAAATCAAAACAACAAAAGGCATCAGAGAGAGTATAAAAGTGGCAGGAAGAAATAATGAAGATGACAGCAGGAATGGAAAGAAACAGAACTAAAGGACGGTAACAAGAAAAGCGAGTCGTAAAAACATAGGAAAGAAGCCAGGACAAGAGGAGTAAGACAAATAGAGCAGGAAAGAAACAGAAAGATGAGGGAAAAAAGGAATAAAGAAATACAAAAACATAGATAAAAGACAGAGGAAAGATATGCATGAAAGAATCAAGATATATAAAGAAATAAGATAAAAGTGATAAAGGAATAAATGAGGAGAGAAAAAAGAAGGCTTAAGGACACAAATAAGATGAAGAAGAATCAAAAGATATGAAAAGAAAATAAAAGTAGAGACGAAAAGGAAAAATATTTTTCAAGTTTTTTTTCCACACTTTTGCCACCAGCCCTGGATGGACAGTCCATTACAGTCCTGGGGGATGATCCTGCACCGGCCTCCCATCCCTCAGATACAGTCACTCAAGTCTGCTTGTACCTACAGTTTTGGACCCACTGTCACACCTGAACGGCAAAAAGAAACACGACTGAGATAAAAAACGAGAGTGGATAGAATGTAGGGTACAAAGAAGGGTGAAGGAAAGAATGAAACACATAACTAAGAAAGAAAGAAAGAAAGAAGTCATTAGAAAGTGATCAAAGCTTTTACAGCATTTTGCGTAGAACCGTTGTGAGGCTTCAGTATAAAGCGAAGAGGTAAACGAACAATGATTTTGCATTTGCTGTCATGACTGTTGCTTCCAGTCGTTTCTTTAATTGGCAGAGCCTGAACAGGAACCGTGAGTTAACCGATCGGTATAAAATTGTCAAGTTGAGTTAAAAACTACATGCATATTTTAACACAACACAAAGTGTCACGTTCCCTGCATAAACACCCAATTCTGAAACATCTTTGGGAGTTTCACGCTCCTGCTCAGCGCTGACTTTTCCAATTCTAAAGTCGGATGTGTGGACGTTAATTGGGAGTGACAAGTGATTGCTTATGGTGGGAAACAAAGTTCCCGGTGAAGGCTCGAGGATCGGGTCCGGGCCAAAAACCCGTCAGTCAGCACCTCCGTCTCCACACACACGCACACTTCCACATACAGGCTGCTTTCTGTGGACCTCGGGCACAAAAGAGGCCCCTGTTTTCACCAGGTTGGGTGTTTTTGTGCTGGCCGAAGCCCCTGAAGTCCCTCCAGGTTCCAGGAAGTCGAAAAATCGCGGTGCTTGACGAGGAGCGCGGCTCTGACCGCGAGCTTAAATTAGGCGTGGCGGCTCGGCGGGGAGTAGGCTAGGAGTGTTTGAGAAAGGAAGTGATGATGAACCTGAATGAGGAGAATCTGTGGTGCAAGGGGTGTCAAATACATCCCAAAGTTTTTTGCAAAGGAGGGGGGGCAGCTGCCAAAAACAAGCTCGAAAGCCACTCCGTGCCAGAGTCAAGCACCGATGATGTGCAACCTGCGTCAGAAACGTTTGCCTCCACCTACAAGCGCCAGAAGGGTTCAAAAATATCAAACAAACATTTTACTTGGAATTGTATATTTCGTTTTTTTGTTTGCATTCTGTCAAGCAAAGATTTACCCACTGACCCGTACCCCCGTTTGATCTCTTTATATAGTTTTATTTGTATGAGCAGCTCCAGGAACAAACTCCGGATAAAAACCAAAAGGTCATTAGTACGAGCGTCTGTCAAACTGTCTCTTATCTCCTCCCCACACCGTCCATATTGATGATCCACATCTGCTCTGTCCGTGTCTGACAGATAACTCAGTTGGACAGGATTATCGGAGCACCAGCAGCTCATTCGCATCCCTACAGGATCAGTGAGATCCAGCGATGTTGGATGGTATTAAAATGGTATTCTGGAAAGGTGGAGGATCTGCCAAATATTAAAGATCTATCACATTCATGAGGATCACCCTGCAAAAGTCTTAGGCCACCATTAGATTTGTTGTTTTAGCAAATTATGACTATATATACTGTATTTCTCATTCTCTTTATGAAGATACAAACAGAAAATATGTACACAACAGAAATGGATTCTGCGGGCAAAAGCCAGATTTTAGTGTGTAATTTTGGCTGCTACCCTTCCAAAAACACCATTTTTGATAAAGCTTCTTCGGACTGTTAAGGGTCAGCCTGGCATCCCCATGAAACTCCCAGATGCTGTTGTTGCTCAAGTGTAATCCCTGGACAAAAATGAGTCACCTTGTGTGTTTAAGGTGGTAGTAACTTCAGGCTCCTACAGATGGCACTTCATAGATTGAGAAGATGCTGTATGGTGCAAGGAATGTCTCATTTGTGTGAGGAAAATGGGTCCTATACTTCTAGATGACGTTCTTGCCTCTAGAAGCGATTTTTATTCACAAGCAATGAAAGCCACCAGCGCTCCCTGTCCATCAGTTTCATCTTTCTGACAAAATTCTGACGAGTATTTCCTGTAGACTGGGATTTCTGCTGAAGCTGGTAGAGCCGTACGACCGTACGCTTTGATACTGCTGCACATTCAGCTACTTCCTTCACACTACGGCCTTTGCCACAACCAAATGCAATCACTCCTTTTTCAATCGTTAACGTCTGTGACCAATTATCCACATATTGACCGAGACTTTTGCAGCACTGTACCACCTCATCTGGATCTACGAATCCCTCTCCATGTGAAGGAACAGCGGTTTTACCTCAGCACCTCCTGGATCACAGACAGAATGCCAAGCACCCCGTCTGAGAGAGCTCATTTTCGATGCTTGTATCCGCAATTTTGTTATTTCGGTCATTACCCAGAGCTCATGACCATAAGTGAGAGTGGGGACGTAGACCAATTGGTAAATTGAGAGTTCTGGTTTATGGCTCAGCCACATCTTCATTACTGTGGTTCGGTACATAAACCCAATCTACAGTCGATCAATCTACGGTCGAATCCTCTTCCTATTCCTGAACAAGACCCCGAGATACCTAAATTCCTCCACTTTGGGTAAACTCTCACTCCCTGTGTTCTTAATTTTGGGGGCACTAAGAAGATTTCAAACAGCCTCTAATGTTCTTAAACTCATTCCCTATTTGATTAATGGCCAAACTTACATATTACAAACATCCCACACAATATTATAGCACCAGCAGCCTGAACCGTTGATACAAGACAGAACAGATCCGTGCTTTCATGTTGTTTATGCCAAATTCTGACCCTACCATCCAAAAGTTGGTGCAGAAATCGAAACTCGCTAGACCAGACAACGTTTTTCTATCTTCTATCGTCTAGTTTTGGTAAGCCTGTACCAATGGACTCTTTGCACAGTTACTTCAGCATTCTCCTTAGTGCTGCTCTGGTGTTTCCGGTTTTCCCACTATACCTGCAATGAGCCACCAAAACGCCATTAAGGGGTCATAGGTGGGAATCTGATGACAAATGTATTACATTAACAGCAAATTGGTTATCAAATTGTCGGTGCATTGAATCTGTCGTGGTTTTTACTACAGTAATAGCCCGAAATTCGCGGGGGTTACGTTCCTAGACACCCCCCACCCCTCCCCCGAATTTTGGACGGACAACTAACAAAGGCCTATAAATACCTATCTTCATATGTTAAACCCTAAATATGTCCCCAAAACACTTCATTTAAAAATTGATTTGAAAACAGCAGCACCAGCGGTAGTCCCTATAAACGTAAATAGTCTACTAATGCAAATGGTCATTATGTTTGTATATTATATTAATATTAAAAGTCTGATAATATATGCAGTGTAATTAGACACAGTAAATTGAACATTAGTGTTACAGTATTACAAATTATATATGGGTACTAGTCTCGATCAGCTGATGTTAAATAAACAAAGCAAATGGCACATGAACTCTATTTCATAATACGATAGTAATATCATAATAATACATGCAGTATTATTGGATACAGTAAAAAAAACATTATTTTTATGAAATCATCTCTGTTTACTATTATTCTTAACAAATTAACACTAAAAATGATATATACAACTTACCGTCTACAAAAACAATCTACGTATTACATCTGCTGGACCCGAGAATTTTAAGTGTTAGGTTCCAAGGAAAAAATATGCAAATTCATGAAGCAGCAGACTCAGAAGCACAAATTTTCAGGGTATTACTGTACACGTTACCTGGTGTAAAACCGAATATCCTCGTCGGAGCCGGCAAAACGATTTATTAGTCCAAAACTCAGCTGGACGCGTACTTCCTGTAGCTGACTTCTGAGCTCTTGCACTTTACGGGACAGATCAGTGTTCTGGATATTTCTTCTGTAACTGTTTGTCTTTAAAAAAACCTTACAATGGACACTCATTTTGATATGCGGAAAGTTTGGAAAAAAACCCCGAAAAGTTTTGAGTGGAGAACACTGATGAATGGTAAACAACGCGACCGGAAACGTACGAGCCGCACTATTTGAAAACTGAAGCACGTCACAGCCATGAATGCAAGTAGTCCATTGTAGCCTCACTGCTGGACTGGCATCCCATTCAGGGCACTCCTGGTTACACTGAGGCTTGATCAGTCGCTTTACATTTACAGCATTTAGCAGACGCCCTTATCCAGAGTGACTTACAATTGATACAGTCTTACAATCCAAGCAATCGTGGGTTAAGGGCCTTGCTCTAGGACCCAACCGTGGCAGTTTGGCAGAGGTGGGATTTGAACCCTAGACCTTCTTTGGGTCAAATCTTAAAAAAATCATCCAGTCTGAATCTTCTAATGATCAGATTTGCACATCAAAAGAAGCATTCATAACATCACAATGGTATAAAGAATGAGGGTCAGGATTTTTAAAGGTTTATGGAAGTTCTTCATCTGGTCCACCTTCAGGTACGGAATTTACCTTTCACTTTCTGCCTTTCACATTCTAAGACGAAAACAAAAACTCTAGTGAATCAACATTACTTTGCAGTTTTTTATAATATGCAATAAAACATGTAGAACCTGATTCCTCCAGTGATCTGTTAGAGCCACCGGTAAGTCAGGTTCTTGTTTATTCCTCTTGTAACCCCAGCCTAACAAAGGAAGATCATTTGCATCTAGGTCACTCAATTCAGCTTTGACAAAAGATAAAACCTGTTCTGTGTGATCACGCCAGCAGAGTACAGTAACAGGAGGGAAAACCCGCCTCTGCGTTTAGTGCTGAAACTACGCCATCTGTTGGGAAACATCTGTAAATGAGGCGAATCAACCATGACGTCAAACAGCAGAAACGAAAGTTAAGCTCAGTGTTTGATATCCAGAGCGGTTTAAAAGACGAGTCAGTCTACGATCAGCTGATCATCTGTCAACAGATCCAACAATTAAACGGTAAGTTCCCCTCGTTATGCATTTAACTTTCATTTAACTTTTCATTAGAATAACTTCAACGCATCTTTAAAAGGTCTTTCATCGTATAAACTTAAAGCAATAACATATGATTGAGTGATATAGTAATGACTGTGTACTGTGTATTTGTGATGGAATTGTCGAGTTGTGTTGTAATAGAGCAAACGTTCACAATACTTGCACTTTACAGACATGCCCTTATGTCTGGAACCCATCGTCATGTTTATTTTTGTGCTTTACTTTGCTGACATAAAACTATCCAATTTCTATGTTGGAATAAACCATTCAAATAATAGAACTATATTTCATACTATATACCTATTTTATGCTGTTCTATTTCGGTATATGTCTGTAACTGTCTTAATACCAGTAAAACCTGTTCATGCTTTGGCCCGCCTGCAAACCAAACAGTGTTCCAGTGTATTTATCAAATCATGCAGTACTTGCTTTGCATATAATGCAGGGAATGTAGCAATAAAAATTCAAACTCCACCCTTATGAATCACTTTCCTTAGGCACAACACTTGATGTAAATGCTTTACACTCCAAGATACAAGTGCATTAGCTACACTAGTAACAGACAAGTCATATGTTCAAGAAAAAATGTATTTAAAGCCAAGCCTCCTGTAGACATTAACCAGCAATCTCAAGTAAAGCAATTCATCTGGTGCTTTCCTCCATTATATTGTATATAACCATAATCTCTCAGTTGTGTTGTTGCCACCCAGTTACGTCACGTCACTTGCACAATAACAATACTGAGAGAAACAACCAGCCTGTTCACGAAATGCTGAGACGTGTGTGGATTGACCGTATAATATTCCCAGCATACCATTTAGTTCTACAAGGACATGCAAATCTTTCAATATCCAATTTAAATTCAGCCTAGTCCATTCATTTTGCATTGGAATATTTTCTCATGGTACACCCCAAATGACATCGCATAACAGTATAATATTAATGGTTGCTTATGTTCTGGGAAAATGGAGGCTCGCTAGGGGCACTTGGTGAGGATACGAGGGCAACAGGAGGGTTTGGGGAGTGTGGATAAATAATTAGAAGCGAGTGTGGACATGCCTGTGAAGCTAACGCAAAACTTCAAACTTAAATTCTCTTTCAAAAGTTTTCTTTTCTTTGTACGTCTTTTCATCTACGTACAAAGCAGCACTGACATCCCTTCCTAGGACGTTTAACCCCCATTCGTGCCTCCACCCCTGTGACCCTAACGACTGGGACAAGGACACAGATGGGTCACACCTTGACCCCTGTAATCCTAATGACTCATGTATTGACAGGGTGGGTCAAGGACTCTCATTACCACCTCCAAAGTGACAGCCCCGTTACAGGCTAAATACCTGGATCAGATTCTAGAACTGAAGAAGCCTTTCGTATTAGAGAAGAAACATCTTCAAGTCATCTACCATGACCTGAATGACTGAGAACTGAGACAAACAATTCTAATTACTGCTTTGTTTTTAATTCAGTTTGTGTCATGTGTGTAATAATCACCCTTTTTATTGCTAATTGACAAGGTCATGTTTTACACCTAGGGTCATGAGGAAATATGGGAGAGGTTAGTATAAACAAAATAATTTTTTTTTCATAAGACTGCTGTAGAGCACTAATTAATATTTGTGCATTGATCACTGTTGTATTACATTCCAGAATGGGCTTCCTGAGCGGAGAGATAACTATCGTCAATCGTACGGCCTACTTATGGTCAGTCTGTGTGGAGACCCAGAACATATGGCTATTTGGCAACAGATATGACCCGGTAAGGCATGAAATCATCAGAATGGATTGACAGTCGGTATTGTAAATACTTCACATAGTTTTACAATTTCATGAAGCTTTACAAAAAACCATGATGGATTGTTTTGATGCTACAAGGAGTATTAAATATCTTCATTTCACATAATTAGCAATTATGGGGTCAGTGGTTAAGCTCTGAATGAACAAGTGAAAGGATGTGTTTTTAAGTCTCAAAATGGGCAAGGTTTCCATGGTTGGACTCTTGAACAAGACTCAACTAAAAAGTCACTGAAAAGCATCTACCAATTGCATTCATTCACAGTTGACTCGGACAGGTCTCATAGGAAAGAAATGACCTGACTTGCCAGTGTCTGTTGGCAAACTTGTGCACCCATCACCATTGATATTGGCCAAGATAGCCTTATCACCCAGAGAGAAGGGGTGTAAGCAAACTTTTACTGCCATGCTTTTACCCTCTCAAAGGCCATACATGACCATTTATGGGACTGAACTGTCTGTGAATGTGTTTAGGTTAAAGCTGAACCCTACCAAAGAACGAAGCAGCACCAGACTATCCTAACGACGTGGGGCAAAACCATTTACATAAAGGTGAAATATGGAGAGCATCCAGAGACGGAGTGCTGCGAAAACCCTGACCTGTGGTACATATTTGATCCACGTTACGACCCCTGTTTCACAATTCGAGAGAGTGAGGATCACAGGGAAATCCACTTGGACTGCAGCATAGAATATGAGAAGAAGAAATCGACCTGCCCAAATTACGGTAGGGATATGCCACGACCAATAAACCCCTCTTCTGCTGTTCAACATTACGTAACCAACGCTACGTGTAATTCTTTCTGCGTCTACCAGGAAAACTTGAAGACGATGCCCGACTGCTGGATGAGAACCAGAGGAGAAGGATAGAGGAGCAGCGACGACAGGCCCAGCTTGAACTGGAAAGAAGAATCGAGGAACAGCTCAAAACGGAAAATGAGCTCGCCGCGAAGAAGCTTTCCCAAGCCACAGAGAAACTCAAGCAAATCCAGAGGCTGAGAGCCCATGATGTCCACCTCCAAACTCAGCTCATGCAGCAGCCACTGGAGATCCCTGCAAGCCACACAAACGAGGTACTGCAACATTTCAAATGAGTGGAATTTCAAAATAATTACAGATATCTGAGTTTGTTTGTTTTTTTGTTTTTCTTCCCAAACAGGTTGCAGAAGCAGAGCAGAAATTTGCAGAACTCCTGTTAGAACATGAAATCACCGAAGATGACAACTCGGAGGAGATGGAATTATCAGAGCGAATAAAAACTCTGCAAAATGAGCTGATGGTAGAGATCTGTAAGAAACACAAGCTCACCAGTAGCTGCTTGTTCTCGTTGGACGCCACACTTGGATATGAATCACTTCCTCTATGGGACAGACTGTCAGTACTTGAGGCGGTACTGAGTTTAGTGTTGAGTGAGAGCGAGGACGACCAAACGATCAAATATGACAGAGACGTCATCCTGGAATTGCCTTTTCCCAAAAAAAAGGCTGCAAGATGATCATACACTCTCGCATTTCAATCTTCTCCAGAACCCCGTTCTCTACTCGGATATGCAGCTGTCCATGCGGAGCAAAGAAATTCTGGCTCAGATCCTGTTTAATGACGTGTGGAGCCCAGAGGAAGTCACACAGTTTATGGTCAAAATCTCTGGAAAAGACAAAGAACTATTGGGCTCAATACTTCACATGGCACAAACCTACAAGCTCCAGTACCGCACTGTAACTTCAGCGCTGGATTCACCGGAACCACTCAGGTACTTACAAACAGGCATTAACCAAGAGAAACCCAAAGATACCAAAGCAATTATAAGTGATATGAGACGTGCCAACTACCCAAAGAATATCTTAACTATCATGGAGGACGTCCTGCTGCATCTGGAACATGAGCTTCCTATTTACGAAACTGCTGATCTGAGTAAAAACTATATTCAGGATATAAAGAAGATGGTTCAGGCTTTGGATTTTAGCAACCCAGACAGAGAAGTCCTCAAAAACATACTGGTTGCACTATCAGTTGCTGTCAAATTAAGCTCTGCTATCACCATTCAGAAGGGCGAAACAAAAACTGTCATTGAAGGATATGTTCCCAGATTAACCCAGCTTGCCACCTTGGTCATTTTCCTACTGCCAAAATCAAAAGCAAATTCAGGCTGTCTCCTAGAAATCGGAACAGGTGAAGGGAAGTCTTGTGTCTTAGCCATGTTGGATAAGATCCATGATATTCGCGGTATAAAGGTGGATTGTCGTGACGAGCTCCCCAGTCCTCGCTCGGCGTGATTTACAGGAATGGAAAATATGTACGATATGTTTGGGGGGTTTTTGGTCACGTCATCAGTAGTTCCTCCACCTTAAATGGTCCTCACATGAAGAACAAGCTGAACACTGGTCAGGAAGCAACACTCATCGAGTCGTATATGCACTAGTTTGGAACCTTTTGGCAGACAACGATGAAACAAGAGTTTGAGAAGGAAACGGGACTCGAGGAGAAGGGCTTTGAGTGGTGGTTGTGGACGAAGGGTCGACTTACATTGACTTGGATTAATGGAGTCCAAATAACTTTTCTGTCTCATGAAGCCAGTGGCCTTCAACAATCTGGAGCAAGTTCCTCCTAGCAGGCATTTGGGGCCCGTACATCCTGTGACTATGTCGACCAATTGAGGTCTCAGGAAGAGAAACGGAGAGATCATGTGGACGACCAGAATCCGAACTTTCCACACGGCTGCTCTGGTTAGCAATGATTGGGTTCAGAACCAAATGACACATTTTCACCTCTGAAATTCTGCTGCCGGGTGTAGAGTTAGGCTTTTCCTCTGAAAACAAGATTTTAAAAATCTAGGACAGCTCCATGAATGCAGAATGAAGAACAACACAAAAACAAGCATGGGAGACGATCATGGCCAAAAACTGGTTGCTTAGTATTGAGAAAAACAATACGATCTGTTGAGTGTTCTTGGAGATGGGGAGGAAAACAAGGTGGCCTTTAATGTTATAGATATCAGTCAGGGAAGACACCAGAAAAGCGTTCAGTTTGGAGATGAAAAGACAAAACCAAGCAAAAACATCGAAATGCTGCGATGGAGAAAGAAAAGCTGTGAGTGGCGATTCCTCTCTGACGGCCTGCTGTTGAAGCCATGTCGCCCAGATAAAATCCAACATTCGATATTCTGGGGGAAATGTGGTTCAGACCCAAAAGAGGGGCATCTGTGGTCCCGTCCTTTTGGAAGAAGAAATACTTGACAAATAAGTGCCGTATTGTTTTGAGAAACGCACTCAGAGGCATCCAGATGACCAAAGGCCAGAGGAGTACATGATTGAGAGTCTCTGAGCGTCAGGGACTAGACATTAGCGATGGTGTGAATACATGTATCATTCGGGTCATTCCAGTGGACTTCAGGCTAGTGGGATCTGGAGGAAAAGGAAACGGTGGGGTGACGCGTCTCTGCAACAATTTTTGGAGTGAAGCATCAGTTAGATTTATCACCATTATCAAATGTGAACAAACTACATGTTCCAAATTCCAGTTTCTTTAAAAGATAATTCAGAGGCGGCAAAGGCATTATTTTCGGTGTTTCGGGAACACTAGGGAGCGCTTCTGCAGACAGGCAAGGATTTTCTGGCACGGCATTACAAAACCGGGACAGCTACCGTCATCCCGGCTCATCAGCGTGAAAAGGGTACCGAGTTCCTGCAGTCCAGGTGAGGGGAGGAAACCCGATCAATGGATTCCGAACGATTTGTGTCACCGCACCAAAAAGTCTCAGCCAGGGGACAAGTGGTGTTGGTCGTATATGCGGACCTCAAAACAGCGAAACGTGGTCAAGACAAAAATATCACCAACCACAAACATCCAGTTACCATGTACACATGAGTGAGAGCCCAAACATCGAGAACCAGGAGTTCAACAGGGGCCAGATCATCATAAAAATTTTTTGCCTTTCTTTATCTCCTTGCCTTCCTCCAATCCCAGTTACCTACTCCCCTTCCACTTGTCCAACCTCGGGGAGGAAGTGGGAAGGAAATTAAGGTTGTGGCAGGGGAAGCAATCGATGTGGGGCCTTTTTGTGAACTCACATAATTAACCAACCAACCGGAGAGTAGAAAACAAGTCTTGGGCGTACGGGCGGAAGGAAACACCAGGGATGGTCCAATTATCCTGAACCACGATCGTCTTCCGACTACTTACCAAGGGCCATCATCGAAATCATGAGGGAATTAAGAGAAGAAAGCAAGAGAGAGAGACGAACCGATAAAGACATGGAGAAGAAAAACTGACTGAAATTGAGATGAAGGAGAGCTTTTCTCTACATTCGTCACTTCCTGACGACTTGCGCAAGTATTTACAGTAAAGAAGAGAAAAACAGATCTTTCCGGAAAGTAGTCCCAGAGGTGTGAGTGGTAGTAAAGACGTCCCTCATTACTTGAGTTCCGTTCACAGAAAGAAGATGGACTATCACCCGCACTGAATGCCTCTGTGAAAAGAGTCATGGGCTTATGTGGTTGTGACGCTTCAGCGGGACCAGATTAACGTCCAGAACGGACATCCAGAAAACTGAAAAAAAACATTCTTGAGCTTTGCAGGACACGAGTGACCAACTTTACGAGGACAGATGCAAAACTTGTATGACCACATTGAGCAGGCTTAGGAAGAATGTCCCTGCACTTCCAAAAATAAAAACCAAACACGACTACGGAGCTCAGTCATCATGGGAGAGAGTAGTGATTCCGACGAGCACTACCAGAGCCGTCGCGTTGTATAACCAAGCCTACGTTACATTAAACATGGCTGAATGTGAAACAGGACTTACAAAGTCAAGGCACCGACTCTTACGGGGAGGCCGAAAAAGCCCTTAGATGTTTACATCTTGGAAACAACAAACACGCTCAGCTTTTGTTCCATGTCCGTTAGCCGGGATTTCGAACCACACCACAGTGAATGCTGTAACTTCCAAACACAGATGCAGGGACGGCTGAACATTTTCAACTCGTGGAAGAACAACATTGCAAAAATGCTCGACAAGCTCACAGCAGACAAAGACGACTTTAAAACTGTGGACTTGACGCTCCATAGCTTATCAGCTGAAAAGGACTTTGTGTCCACTAGTGAACTCAATCTGTTCCGTAATTACGGCCTTACGCTGGTGTTTGAGGTGGAGAAAAAGCCAAAGTTCTCGTTTGATGCCCTGCTGTGCTGCTTTCTTGGTGTGGTTCAAGTTGTAGCAGGGGTTTTGATGCAGACCTATTTAAAGGGTCCTTTGTCCTCATTCAGTAATGGTCTGATATCTAATGGTGTGTCAGACATGATCACTGGAGTCATGGGTATGATAAACGGTGATTTTACTTGGACATCATCACTGATTTCTGAGAGCATGAAGACTGGATTTTCTTTAATCAGTGGTGGATGCAGTTCTGGCAAAATTTCCCTCTCTGTGAATAAAGCTGCTTCCGAGATCCTGCATGGCACCGTATCGCTTGCACGTAATGTCTTGCAATCAAAAGGAAAGTTGTTAACCTCCAGTTGTACAGGAAAGTCAACCAAAGCATTAGCTATACCCAACATCACAGCAAACACGGTAAAATTAAATATGAAAAAAGCGAGTACATATGCTGTTCATCAACTCGCAGTTCAGGGGGTTAACACTGCTCTGAACAACATGGATTCAACGATTCAAAATACTTTCAGACGAGGATTTCGGCAGACTTTCAAGAATTCTATTTGTGCAGCACTGCAAGAGAATAAACAGTTTGTCAGAACCCTGAGGGATTTCATTAGCACGGGAATACCAAAGACCGCCTTGGAAAAAGCGCCTGGTTCTTTCAAGATTGGCAAAAAGCTGAAAAAGCAAATCAAATGTCATGTTGACGTGAAGAGTGAATTAATTGTTAATGATCTCATCACGAACTGCAAGGAAGTTCATCAAACCATCAGCACACTCTCACGGGTTTGGGACAAGTCAGCAGAACACGTCTCAAAGAAAACGAACACCTGTATCAAGACGCTTCTGAGCGCAGCAGGTATCTGTACCAACATTTATAAAATGTACTCGTCCATTCCTACAAAAAAGACCATGGACACAAAGTTTGTTCCTGCATTTGTGAAGTCCATGGGAGAGAATCCATTGTATGGGCCGTACAATAATGACGGGAGGGACAAACTGGACGACGTTCGGCGCCTTAAAGACGACCTTATCGACTCGATTTCAGATGGTCTTTCTCAAGCCATAGTGGACCGTTTTGCTGGGTTTGCTACATCAATGTTTACAAGAACATTCAGCAATAAACTAAACTCTGCCTCTGGAAAAATTGTTGGAAATATGCTTGAGGGGGATCAAACCCCAAGATTACCTGTAACCCCTAAGCACAAGAATCTAAAATCACCTGACAAACACAAGAAGAAGGCTTTGTCTGAGGTGGAGCTAAATGAGCTCACATCTTATGCGGTACAGGAAAAACGTCGGGCCACAGCGTTGGACCTCCACGTTCTCACAAAGAGCGACTTGCTGGAAGGAAAAGGAATTTGTGTAACTGTGGTAGATGATAAAGGAAATCTTCTCTCAGAGGAAACCCACCCAGGAACTGACCCGACATCCGGAAATATAAATCTCTTGCTGAGGAAAAATCCACCGACTTCTCTAGAGTAAGCCTAATTCTCAAACATTTTTACACACTGTGACACATCTAACTCTGATCCTGATAACACAAAGATTCTGTCCCGTGCCAAAAATCAGGGGACTGAAATCAAGCCCACACTTGAGTAGCAGTTCCCCGTCAAATATAAACAGCATGGGATCAAAAACCGAACTTATTGTTAAATATCTGATTTAGCAGCAGCTATGAGGCCAGAGCCTCCAAAAATCAGGAGAGTGAGTGGTGATGAGATACTTCTACACTTTAGAAGCAAGTTTTTCATATTTTAAGATGAATAACAGCTGTATTTATGAGTATAACACGTTTTGTACAAAAATAATTCTGTCGCAAACCATTTTTCATAGCAAAATTCTGAAAACAGATTTGAACTTAGCATTACAAACTACTACAAGGTACCTAATTTGCCCTAGATTATGGGACAAAAAATTAAGGAAACTTTTTTGCCCAGTGTAAATTACAATTAATGATATGATATATTTGGATCTTACAGAAAACCTGCTCAGAATTTGGATGAAGATGTTCTGCACGGTTGCCAGATCTATATTATACACCCTGATGGCTCACAAGAAGCGGTGAATTCTTCAGATCAGAACTGCCTTTTTAATGCCATCGTCCAAGCCACGTCCAGGGACTCGGATTATATTTTGCATCAAAAAGCTACAGAGCTAAAGAGAAAGTTCAGTCAGGAGGTAAGAGAAAATCAACGGATGAAGGTTCTCTTAAAAACATTACATTTGTAACAATGGCAAGACTCCCAGAGTTTGTAGGACTGGATTCAAATCTCAAAAATACAATTTTTGGCTATGAGTCCAAGACAATGTAATAATTCTCCAGATGTAAAAGGTACAATAGTTACTCACGTTTATCTACCGGAAAGTGAGGAACTAGCTAGCTTTAGATGGTAACTTTCACATGGACATAGAATCAGAAAGTCCACTCCACAAAGATACAAATCCTTATTAGGAGGTTATAAGGCAGCGCCATTTAAATTTGTCGTATTTAATGCATAGCATGGTGTTCTTCCACTACAGGTTCTCTCAGAACCGCGTAAATACGTCGATGCCGTGAAGATCCAGAACATGTTCAATGGGACAAACGGTGCCAATAGATTTAAAATCCAAGCTGGACTAAGCGAATACGAGAAGGAGCTGCATGCCAAATATATTAAAGGCAAAACCCCGAAGCAAATCACAGATGACTACAAACTGGGAAAAGTGGGAGAATACAAGTGGTAACTCAATTCCTTTAGTTTATAATTTGCTCACATTGTTTCATACACATATAAACGTACACAGATGTGGCCGAAAGGTTTGATACCTTTGTATTTCTAAAGTCTTTCAGACGTGAAAAAACCCAGCCCAGGAGTAGTTGAAGCAGTCCACATTCCACCACAGAGGACATGGCATGATGTGTTTAATCTCATCAAAATGAAAGAAGATGTCGCTTCATCACTGGAGAGAAAAAACATTGAAGCGTTCTGCTTAATGAAGAAAATGATGAACGACCCGCATAAAGGAAACCAGCTTTGCATGAACATCCTGCATTCTGATCTCAGACCGGCGATTTCCAACGGCAACAGTGCAGAGTCCAGAGCATGCAGGTAAACACAATTTTTTACAACCATCAGTATCATAAAATAGATCTGAGAAGTAATTTTATTCCAACAATCCGTTCCTAGAAATTATCTTACAAATACTTTGGCGAGTGGAGATACAGAAAAGGCTTTGAAGCTCTCCTTAATGATGATCCACCCAGAATGCTCTGACAACATCCGCAACGACCTAGGTACGTTACACAATTAAAGTTCAGAACTGTGTAGAACTCACAAATCTAGTTACTGCATGAGGTTCATACTGAAACAGAATCCAAAAAAATAATCCTACTGGAACTAAAAAGCTTTGGTACTTTAAATGTAAGCTTTGCTTTTTTAACTGGAAGTTTTGGTAGTAAAAATGGAAGCTTTGGTACCGGATCTGAAAGCTCTGGTACTATAAATGGAAGATTTGGTACTGGAGCTGGATGCTTTGGCACTGTAACTGAAAACTTTGTTACTGGAACTGAAGGTACTGGATCCAAAACATTCAGTACTAGACCTAGATTATTTCAAACTGGAAATCCTGCAGCCAGAACCTTTGGTAGGAACATTAGGATGTCAGAAGTTATTATTTCAGTATTAGAACTAAAATACTGACACTGTAACTGGTACCTTATATCCTGGAACTGTACATTGTGGTACTGTAACAGGAACCTGGATGTTGTGGTACCGGAGCAGAACCCCCAAAACGAGATCACCAAGTGATGCCAGTGTTTCTAATAATTAGATGGTGTCAAATATGAATAAAATGTAACCTATGTTATTATTATTATTATTATTATTATTATTCTGTTTAACGGCAGGCATCCCTCAGAATGTCCAGCCCAGTGATTCTGGACTTTCAGTGATGGACAGGAACCTATACTACAAGACCGGATTTAGGGACATCATAAAAAAATACAGCAACTGGGATCTTATTAACGTAACACAAGCGTGTTGTCTACTGCGATGGGTGAAGGAAGACGCCTTTTTGGATACATCTACCTCAGTGTATAAAGAAATAATCAACGTTATAAAAGCAGCATGGAAACTATCATGACGTCGGAACTCAAACATTGAACATCACTACTTACCTTGAGCTGCCTTGGTCGATGCCAACGATTTGTAAAAAGGTGATAGGGGAACTTTTAAAAGTGTATTATATGGCTGATGTACAAAACTGTATTTGAAAATCCTGTAATGACTTTTGATTCCACCTAAAGCTGAATCAGGACGTATCTAACCATCTAGTGTGAGCACACAGTGATTCATGTGGGACAAACACAAAAGACAAAGTCCAAGTTTGCTCTGCTTATCTATAGCTCATGAAAATGAATGAATGAAGCTGCTGTCTCTTTATGGAGGTCAAGATATCGTGGATCATAACAAGGTTTTTAGGAGGAAAAAGACGCTCATCATCACAGATTAAAACTTTCTTAAGGTTCAATGTCAAACCTGTTCAATTTGTAAACTTGTGAAAGAGCATGTACTGTAGAAAGGTCAAAGCTTTGTCTATGGGCGCCATCTTCGGGTGAAATAAAACAAAGCCCGACACGGCGCAAAACCAAAAACTGAAAGAAACTCTGGAACTGGAAAAATCATTCTTTTTTACAACTGGTCTCAACCAACGGTTTAATCTGTATGGTTTTAATTAGGGATGGGCATTTCAATTTATTTTGTATTTAAATTAATAAAATACATTTCAACTTGGTGTAAAATGGTACTCTTGGGCAGTTCCACTATTTTTAAACTGTGTACATGTTCTTCAAAATGTTGTTCTTATATTTGTTTATTGTTTTTTTTGGTTATCAATATCCATCCCTAATCAGATATGGTTCTGAAGTGCAGCCACACCATAAATAGAGTTCCACCTGGCAGATAAAATACCTTAGGATGCCATGTCATGCCATGTCAGCGTTTGTGGCTCAGGTAATGTTTAATGTATCGCACTATTAACCAATTCTGAAACTTTACAAAAAACAAGTGCCCAACATTTTGCACAGTTTGGGAATTAATGGCCATTTTCAGCAATGTGTTATATTGTATAAAAGTTTGAAAAGGTGCATTTTTAGAGAATCAGCAAAAAATTCAATTTAACCGAACTATTACTTAAATAGGGGAAAAAATAGAAAATATGTATAAAATAACCTACTTTTAAGGCATATGATTCAGAGATGAAACTTTTTAAAGCTACTTGCTGTTTACTGATGGCTGTGTGTATGAATCATTTTAATCACCCCAAAAAAAGATCAATATCTACGGGCACATTTTACATTTTATTGGCTTTTTCATACTGGGAAATAAATCGTTAACTGAATCTGTAAAACAGTGAAGATTATACAGCTAAGGTTGTGTTGTGCTACTAACTGATACTAAACTGAAAAGTTATTTTAAAAGTTCTTATATCTTGTAAATGTTCTAAAACAGAAATGTACCGTCTGAAAATGGCGGTTGGGTGACCGTTACAGCCTGAGGCGTTTGAATCGTAGTTCAGTATTTTGTTTAAAATACCTTTTTTACGTTAGTTCTCCACATAATATGCTGTAAATCCAAACACGACAACCTAATATTTATTTAACCTAAGGAGGCGCTATGGCTGGCTAATTAGCTAACTTACCAATTAATTAGCCAACTGCCAACTTACCTCTTCAATTGACTCCTTTAGGTGATTCGAAACTGGCATTTTTTCGTACGTTAGCCTCTGTCAAAGTTCGCATTTTACTTCACACTATTTGTCTCAATTTAAAATACTAATTGATTAGTAGTGTTTGTTGTCGAAAAAAAAGGAATTACTCACAAACAATCAGAACCTGAACAAGCGCCGAATCAAAGCTTTGGAGTCGACTCTTAATTCTAAACGCCTGTAATCAGTGAGTCGGTTCTTTTTGTGTGATTCTATAGAGTAATCTACAAGATGAATCAACTATTTTTTAGCAAAACTGTAATTGGTTGTAATATAATTCATAATGTATAAGTGTTGTCGTCAAATCTTAGTTCTCAAAGCATAACACCGAGATATCTCTTTCAGAGTCAACTCTAAAATCATATTAATACTGTACAGTTCATTGTGAGGAATCAACTCCAAAGCTTTGTGGTCAAAACTTTGGAAAATGCTATTCCACCTGTACAATACTGTACATTCCCCAGAGTACCCCTGCCCCCCATGACATTTGGAATTATTCTAAATTCTCCAACCCCTTTAGGAATCTGTGCTACCTACTAGTACCAGGACCTATAGTGATATACTGTTTTGTACAAGTTGGTCACTGATGGGTCTAGAAGATTTGGATCCAGAGCATGGATTAACCAGATTTGAGGATTTATGAATCTTGCAATCATAAGATATCTTGAAAAATAACTGTAGAATCAAACTTGAGAAGTATAGGAGTAGATGAAGGACCTAAAGAGTAAAGTTTAGGTTTGGAAACTAGGATTCAGGCTTTAGAGCCTTGGAATTGGAGCATGATGGTCTAAAACCTTGGAAACCAGAATCTTAGAGTCTTGGACACCGAGGACTATAATCTGAACTTTGCTGGCAAAGATCTGGAATTAGGGTTAGGGGCATCTGAGGATCATAACTTTTGCTCGGAAGCTTAAATTTAGGAAGTACACCACAACCTAAGGCATCAACACTAACATTTTGAGCAGAATGCTAAGTTGTTGAGCCCACATGCTATAACTCTGGACCTGGACAAATAAGAAGACAGTAACTGTACTAAGAAGGTTAACTCTCAACCTTCATTTCAGTCTTAAATAAGGTTGGATCTTCTGCAGAGGAAAAAGTCTGCGCTATGTTTCCTGGGTCGAAGCCTGTTTGTGCTGCCGTAGGGCCTGCAGGAAGACCTGCTTGACTTGGCCTATCATGGTGCTGTAAAGCTGCAGATCCTCTTCTTTGGCCTGCAAGACCCTTTTTAGGGAGGCTCTCAAAGCATCCAGCTCCTCCTGCCGGGCAGCAAGCCTAGAGGGAAACAAGTTTAGTTCAGTCAAAAAAAACAACAACTGTGAAACAACTTTGGATCATTATTAAGCAGTAAAAAAGGAAACGGATTTAAAATTAGATTACACCTTCGGTCCTAAGATCTGGGGCATTGGAGGTTAAACATGGACCTTGGAAGGAGCAGGCTAAGATTTACAGCAGAAGGTTAATTTTCTGGTCTCTGGAGGCTAAGATCTAGGAATTCTGATGTTTGGTTTTTACAGTTAATTCTGAGAAAGAAGCTAAAATTTGGAAAGATTCCATCTATACCTTTCGAACCATGACTTGGGGCTTGGGGATCTGGTCTCTGGAGGGTAAGATCAAGGACTTGAGAAGTTGAGCTCTTGGATTTGGGGAGGGTAACACCTAAATTTTCGATATTATATTGGATATTATAGAGTAGGCTTTGGGAACTTTGATCTGGAGGAAGGTCATTGGTCATAGAAGAAGCCTCTGGTCCAATGGTCTGGGCTCTGGGCGCTTCACTGGAGAGTCGTTTATGACCTTCCCTAATCCTAAGCTGGTTAGAGCAGACTGTGGATCTGTAAGGGAAATCTTCTCACTGTGAGTTCAGTTCGTCCATCTGGGCGTCTCGGGTCGGGTCGGAGCTTCTCCTGGGTGAAACGGCTTCCTGCAGACTCAGTGTACCTGTCAGAATAAGAACCAGGTGAACAGCCTCCATGTCTGATAACATCATTCACCTATCACAGGATGCATACAGGTAACAAAACAAAACTGGATTAAACTTCAGTACCCATCCTGCTGCGAGGAGCTTTATGACCCTTTTCGGCGTCCAGCTTTATCCTCTCCAGCTGTTGTTGGATGATCGCACAGCGGCGTCTCTCCTCTCTGAGCTTCTGCTCGGCCTCTGCACACTTCTGAGTCGCCTCCTGCTCCCTACAGCAGAAAATGGAACACGACCGGGGTTATTAAAGTTCAAATAAAGCAAAACAAGAATAAAATAACACAATAAATAAATTAATGATATAATCTCTGTAAAATCTTCAACATATTAAAAGAATAAAATAACTAAACTAAACTAAACTAGAATGTATTCATTTATGGTGTTTTTTTTTTAATAAATAAAAAAACTTTTTTTATACATATAAATATATTTAATACATAAATATAAAAATAAATAAATAAATAAACCTACCTTTTCTGTGGCCTTATTTTTGTTTTGTATTATTGTCGTATTGGTCCTTACATGTGTTTTCTTTTTTTTTTTAGAAATAATAACTTAAATGTCGCAATTAGTATAAAACATATTTCTTGTTTTCTTTTGTGTCTTTTGAATTTTTCAGTTTTTAACCGTTTTTTAAAAGACATAAATGATGTAAAAATGATATTTAGCCAAGATTTTTTTTCTGCTTTTATATGTTTATTTACATTTATATATATACACATAATATAAAGTAGATTTAATTTCTTATGAATTTTATAAAATAATAATAAAGAAAATTAATTTTTTAAAATGTAATATGTTTTGTTTGTTTCCCTAATATTCATCTTTATTTATTTAGTTATGTAAAGCAGATTAGACATAAATAATTTTTTGTTTGATAACAATTGAATTATTTCTATAACGACTAATTAATAAATAAAGATCAGGTTTTTTGTTTTTGTCGTATATATGTTTGGTTACTGTACCTCTTCTGTTGAACGAGGCTGAACTCCAGCAGTCGATCTCGCTCCACGTTAGCAGCCTGATACAGAGCTTTAAACTCCGAGCACTGGACCTGCAGCTCACAGCGCCCCCTAATGGATCCCCCAAAATAACAGCAATCAATAATAAACAAACAAATATTTTCAGAGGTGTCCGTAATATGTAAATGTCTACAAAAATAAAGTGTATAATTATTTACATATTCAAATAAAATCGTGAAATCTGTTTTTCATTCTTTCTGTAATTCTTCCTTTGTTTTCTTTAGTTTTAGTTCGTTCTTTTTTACAGCACTTATTTCCTTACATGTGTCTTTTATCTGTCCTCCTTTTTCTTTTCTGTGTGTGTGTGTGTGTGTTTGTGTGTGTGTGTGTGTGTGTGTGTGTGTTACCTGGCAGAGCTGGACTTCTTCTTTTCATTTAAAGAGGCGGGGCTAATCTCTGTGGCTCCTCCCTCCTGTAACATTTGATTTCAGTTCCTATTAGTGTGTGAGGAGTGTAGTACTGTTAATGTACACCGTATGTAACACCGTTAGGGTGAGGTGTATCTAACACTGTTAGGGGGAGGTGTATGTAAGACCGTTAGGGTGAGGTGCTGGATCTCCTGTTCCAGATGTTGCACTCTCTGCTCTCTCTCCTGTAGGACCCGTTGCAGCTGTTTTATCAGATCGGTGTTTCTCTGATTCTGCTGAACCTCCTGCAGATCCCGAACCTGAACCTGCTCCTGATACAGCGCCTCCTGCTGCCCGAGTCTGCTCAGTACAACCTGCAGCTGATCCTGCTGCTTCTACACACAGAGACACTCCCTCTAGTGGATGAACACTGAACTGCTGAAATATCTGACTGAACAGTGTGTTGTTTTTATTGAAGGACTCCAGTGTGTGTGTGTGTGTGCATGTGTGTGTGCGTGTGTGTGCGTTTCTCACCAGCAGTGCGTTGATCAGTTCGTTGTCGTGCTGTCCTTTCTCACTCAGCGTGTGCAGTTGAGCTCTGATGGCTTTTAGCTCCGTACTGAGGGTTCGGTTTCGGGCTCGGCTGCTCTCAAGCTTCTTCTTCAGCTCAGAGTGTTCATTCAGCAACGCGCCATAATCAGAGCTCAGCTTCTACACAACAACAACACAACATTAGCAGAATAACACAACATTACCACTACGACAGGAAGAAAGAAAAAGGTAAAAAATAATGAAATAAAAACAAACAAAAAGCGGAAAATAAAGACAGAAAGAAAGAAAGGAAAGAAACGAAAAATGGAACAAACATAAGAAAAAAACAACATAAGAAAGAAATAAAGAAAGAAGAAAGAATGAGGGTAAAAATAAGGAATGAAGAAGGCCTTATAGCTCGGCGCTTGACCTCTAGCGCCTCCTTCCTGTCTCTCTCTATAGAGCGAATGTAACTCTGGTTCTTGTCCTGGTTCCTGGCTCCGTTTCCCAGCATGCACTGCTCCAGGTTCGCTTCACTCTGCTGCCTCCTGCTGTTCACTGAGCTCAACTGCTGCTCCAGATCTCGAACCTTTAATCCGAGAAACAGAAAGACTGCTTATAATAACACACACTCAGAGAAGAGGTGTGTGTGTGTGTGTGTGTGTCTCACTCTGCTCTGCAGTGTTAGTATTTGCTGAGCTCTTCCTCTCCAGCTGGCAGGATTACTGAGAATCTGCTGAATGTTCAGATCCTCACCAACCTCACTGCTCAAAACCTACACACACACACACACACACACACACACACACACACACACACACACACACAGAAAAAATATTATTATTATTTTTACTGCTATATTATTATTATTATTGTTGCTGTTGTTGTTATTCATATTAATATTTATAATAATAATAATTATTATTATTATTATTATTATTTTAAATATGGTATTCATAAATATTCAGATTATTATTATAAATATATTATTATTTATTTATTTTATAAATTATTTTATTTATATACAGTTCCAGTCCGGACCTTGTGAGTGATCTTCAGTTCCTGTTTGATGGACTGGATCTGGTTACGATATTCACTCATTTTAATCTGAGCTGAGTTCAGCTTCTCCTGCAGAGCCTTCACCAGAGGAGAGACCTGCACACACACACACACACACACACACACACACACACACACACACACACACACACACACACACACAGGCTGTATCAGTGAGAGTAGATACTGTATGATAGTAGATGTAGTTTATTAGGATGTTACGGTACCTCGTGCTGTGAGTTTCTCTCGTTCTGTTTGTGCTCTGCTTTCACTCCTTTACTGAATAACACAGCATCCTGCAGCTACACACACACACACACACACACACACACACACACAGCCGTAATCATAATTCGGAGTACCAAATCCTATCCGGTCTGATGTGAGGGGACAGGAGAGCTGCTTTGGACACAGGAGAGTTTAATGGTAGTTATAGCACACAGTGCAGCGCCCCCTGCTGAGCACAGGACACACTAACTCCATCATAAGCACCTACAGCGGGCGTGCTGGTACCCGGGAGGGTGATGCATCATAACGTTACAGTGCAGCCATTAGGCTTTTCTCGTCGGCGTCTATAAGCTCCCATTCTCACTCACCTCTCTCTCCAGCTCTCTCACTCGGTTGCTGGTTTGCTTCATCTTGGTTTTCTCACGCTCCATCTCAGCCACCAGCTCACGGTTCCTCTTGGAAAGCTCTACGATTTTGGAAGCTGCTGCGTCCCCAGCCAGGCCGACCGTCCCTAAATATAATGATAACACTCAGATTTATATTAGAATTCATTTATTATTCTTATTCTTATTATTTTATCATTATGATTATTACACTCATTATTGTTATTATTACTATTATACTTATTATTATTCTTAGTATTTATTTTTCATCATTTGTTATTATTATTATTGTTATTGTTATTATTATTACTATTATTATTATTATTTTTATCATTATTATTATTATTATTATTATTATTATTATTATTATAATAACCATTATTATATTCATTATTGTTGTTGCTGGTATTATTATTAGCATTATTATTATTAATAATATTATTTTAGCATTATTATTATTATTATTATTATTATTATTATTATTATTATTATTATAACCATTATTATATTTATTATTGTTGGTATTATTATTATCATGATTATTATTATTATTATTATTATTATTATTAATATATTTATTATTTATTTATTTATTTTTAATTATTTTTATTTTTAGTATTAATACCTGTTAAAGCCAGTCTCTCTTCGTCTCGTTTCTTCTTCAGATGTTTGAACTCGAACTCTTTCTCACTCAGGAGTTTCTGAAGGCGTCCGTTCTCGTCCCGGAGCTCCCTCACCTGATCCTGCAGCAGCTCCAGATCCTTCTTCAGCTGTTTGCTGTACCAAATCAAAACACATCATTAATCAGAAGACCAAAACGTTTCCCCTGAACAGGACTGGGCTGAGCTTTATATATGAGATAGAGCTTCTGACTGACCTGGTGCTGAACGTCTCCATCACGTCCCCTTCATCCTCACACAGATCCAGACTCTCGGTCCTGATGGAGCTCAGCTCAGGGTTCTGCTGTGGGTGTGTCCTGCTGCTGCCGAGTCCCTGCTGCTGGAGACGCTGAGCCTGCTGCTGCTGCAGGGCCTGAAACTGAAGCCGGAGCTGCTCCTTAATCCCATCGCTATCATCATCCATCCCTCAGACTCTGTTTAACATTCAGACATCACAATCAGAAGAATAATAACAACACACCAACACTTGTATTACAGTGATGGACATATATGGTGTTACTATTATTAATATTACTACTACTACTACTACTACTAATAATAATAATAATAATAATAATAATGTATTACATACTTTAGTATAAGAAGAATATATTTATTACATTAATGCGCTAAAAATACTATTAAAAAATATATATTAAATTTGTATACAGCTGTAAACGGAGGAGTTAACCAAAGATCTTTTTCTTCCACCCATATTCCTATAGATCCCGCCTCCCTGTGCTGGGATTGGCTATTTCAATCAAACTCCCGCGATATGATTGTTCAACAGGCTGTCAGTAGAAAAATAAGCCAATCACAGTCCAGAAGGCGGGATCTGTATTAATACGGGTAGGAAATAGCTCTTACGGACAGACATTATGACGTTCGGTTATACGGTTCTAAACTTACCCTTACAGATGCTGCGGTGAAATTAAGGGAGTAAAATATTACAGTTTTACCTCAAAGTGCTGATTAAACTGAGAATATGACTGAATAAACAGAATAAAGATAAACATTAGCATGCTACCATTAGCCTAAAGGCAAAAATCCCTGAGAAGAACCGTCTCCATGGCAGCGATACACAAAGATGCTCACGTGACCATGAGGACTTTAGGCAGATTTTCGTGTTTAATTATTTCTTAACGAGAGTAAATAAAATGATAAAGAATATACATATAAAAATAGTGAAATAAAAACAATAAAATGACTATTAGTAAATAAATACAATTCAATTCAAATAAAATCAAACCAAAAACTACATACAACTGAATTAAACAAATTCAAATAAGCTTTAAGAAAAGAGAGAAAGGAAATTAAATGACTTGGTGTAAAAAATAAACAACTAAATACCCAAAAAGACAGTAAATGAAATAATGTAATATAAAATAAAATAACACGGAAAAAAAACTATGAAAATGAAATGTATACCAAGACACAAAGTAAAACTAAAGACAGTGCAATAAAATAAAGCAAAACGTTTTTTACTATACTAAATATATAAATAAAATGCATAAAACAAAACAGAAACAAAAAACGAAAAACAAACTTTACTTTAATTATATAAGCTAAAAGCTAATACTATGAAATAAGTTACAAGAAGAATAAAGAATTTATTATATTAAAAAAATTAATAATTAATAAAATAACACAAACAATTCAAAAGAAATAAAAAATAAATAAAAAGTAAAATAAATAAATAAAATGCAAAATATATTTTTTTAATTAAACGCAATTAAAGGATAAGGAAAAAAGAATAAAATCAATTTAATTTATTTTAAAAAAGTAAAGAAAAGACAATACCTTAACATAGACAAAATTGGAACAAATAATAAAACACACTGCAATGTGTTTTTTGTAAATTATGTTTATTAAATCAGTCGAACTTCAGCCCTGCACCAGACGGAGTGTGTGTAAGGCGAGAGCGTGGACGTCTGGCTGTGTGTCAGGGTCAGAGGTCAGTGCATGGAGTGTGTGTAACCCTCCTTCATCTGTCAGCATCCTGCTGTAGTGAGATACTGCGCACACACACACACACACTCAGTACATAATTACTCTCATGTTTTATTATCAGTATCCATTGGACTCTCTCACTGTTGTTTGTACAAACGTGTTTGATGGCCCACAGAGCCCAGAGCTGCACCGCAGGGGGTCGAGAGGCACCCAGGAGGGACAGGAGCGGCCCAAACCACCTCAGCAGAATATTCATCATTATTGTTATCATTATTATGAATATTAATATTATTTCTTATTATCAGTATACTATTATTATTATTATAAATGTTATAGTTTGTTTCTTATTATCAGTATACTGTTTTTATTTTATTATTATGACTGTATTACTATTATTATTATTATTACCTGTAGGTAATGAGGGTATTCTCTGGAGGAGTCCAAGACATCACAGCGGAGTGCTTTACACACACACACACACACACACACACACACACACACACACACACACACACACA
Source organism: Ancistrus triradiatus (assembly GCA_025084515.1). NCBI lineage: Eukaryota > Metazoa > Chordata > Actinopteri > Siluriformes > Loricariidae > Ancistrus > Ancistrus triradiatus. Next base: position 243,481 of record JAJAGP010000750.1, on the reverse strand, counting down.
CACACACACACACACACACACACACACACACACACACACACACACACACACACACACACACACACACACACACACACACACACACACACACAACACACACACACACACACAACACACACACACACACACCACACACACACGGACAGATTGATGACATTAGTATCTATATCAGGATTATTATGCTCATTCTAATAATAGCTGCATGACAGCAGGTACCAGCTTGGTGAGGATCTGATTTTGGACCGTGGTGCTTTGGTTCCAGTTGGTACTAGACGTGACGTTGGCGAGGAAGCCGCCGGCAAAGTAGCTCACACTCACCTTAAAAACATAAAGGAACCTCACAGGACGATATAATCTGTCTGAAATTCACTAGCATATCTTTAATGGCTTAAAACTCTAGAGTTCAATCTCCAAGCTGTTACGGTTCCTTGATGAGAAACCAGAATGGAACGTGACCTGCATGAGCTCTGTATATAAGCTGAGAGTTCCTCCAGTTTCCTCAGATAGTTCCTGTGTAATACACCCACTTTTTTCTAACTAATGATTTAAATAAACAGGATGCAGAGGAGTGTAAGACCTCCGTCATCTCCATCAGAGTGGCGACCATCTGCAGGAGATCCTCATCCATCAGGGACTCGTGCAGATCCTCCATCTCCGACACGTTATTCTGTAAAACCACAAAACACAACCTGGACTTTATTATGTTTAAACATTTCCAAATCATTTGAAATCATATCATCGTTTTGAAACTGACCAGAAGCCCCAGGACCTTCTGCAGGATGCTGGGCACAGAGGAGAACGTCTGGGAGAGGAACCAAGGCTTAGGAATCTCGATTTTGTTGGACATGTAAATCACACACACACACACACACACACACACACACACACACACACACACACACACACCTCGAGAAGCTCAGTGTAGAGCTCCAGACCGTCACAGTGCAGGAAGTGTGTGCAGGCTGAGTGTGTGTCGTCGGTCAGGCTCCACAAACACGTGAGAGTGAACTCCATGGTGGAGTCACACACTCCGACTGAGGCCTTCTGCTGCACCACACACAGCAACTGCTGCACAAATCCAATCAAATAAAAAGCTTCTATTATAGTTATCCAACCTTAAAGAATAATAAACCGTATAACAATAACTACTGATCAAATAAAGCACATAAAAACAGAAAGAAATAAAGTTGCTTACATAAATACACTCTACAATTTATTTTTCTCTACAAAACATTAAACCATCGACATCACTTTTATTATAGTTAACAAAAAAACAAAAATATTTATGTACAAACACAGCCCAAAGCAACACTGCATCTAAACTGAACTGAAATGAACTTTTTCTGAAGGAAATATCACTGTAGCTACAAAGAGTAAATACATAAACAAACCCCAGGGCTTTTCCATAGTTACCCTAAAAAAAGAACAATAAACATAATAGTAGATAAGACGAGAAATCAATAATAAAACCACACAATATCCGATGCACTGCCTCAAACGCTACCTGAAATAAAACTTAAATCGAACACAAAACACCCTTTTAATGCTACATTATACATTTGTGTCCAAAATCAGAATTTGTAAGAACAGTAAACAAAAACTAAACGTGGAAAAAATCTATTTAAAGAAGAACTAAACTAAGCAAAAAGCCGAAGAATAAATTACTTGAAAATAGAGTCAAGTTCCAAACTAATTTTGGGGGATTTTTTTCTTTAAAGACTTTAAATGGACTGCAGATTTTTTACACTCATCCAGTTAAAGATATTACATTTGACTTTTTGCTCATTGAAGATTACAAACTATTTTCCAGTAAATCATTAACCTCCAAAACTACAACAGCTAAAAAATGTGAACTAAAACTACAGAAATTAAAATATAAAGTATTTTTAAACTATAACAATCAGTAGAAAAGTTAAAGCAAGAACTACAAAACTGTAACATTTATTATTGCTCTTTTTGTTTTTTATTATTATACTGAAGCCTGCTGAAAGACAAAGAGAAAAAATGAGAGGTTCTTTTTCTTTTAGGTTCTTTTAGGTTAATACAATTTAAAACTACAAACAAAACCACAAAAGCTGAAAAAACCTCCACAAAGTTGAAACAAAAACAGAAATAATACTTCTAAAAAACACTGAAGCTACATAACTAAACCCTGCATTTTTAGATATTTATATTTAGCCTTTTAAAATTATTACTATTTATTTTTAAACTTTAAACTATTTATAGACTAATTTCTAATTAGTAATTAATGAATGCATCTTAAAGGTTGCATCAGTTGACTGACCTTAATGATGAATTCTTCAGATCCAAGCTTCTTCATTTCCTCAGAACTCATCTGCACACACACACACACACACACACACACACACACACACACAGCAGTAAAAGCTTCAGTAATGCTGCTCCTGATCTGTTAAGATTCATTCCTCAATGATTCAGTCTCTCTAAATCAGTCAGTAAGTGAATGAATCTGAATCAGGGAATCATTTATCAAATGATTCAAATCACTCTGTGTTTGGTGTACAGTACTAAAGCTGAGAACCTGCGAGAGGAGGAGAAAGACGACAGAAACACGCATGGTCTGCAGAAGCTCGTCCTCATTACAGCTCAAACGCATCATCAGCTGCTGAGTCGCTGCATACCTGCCCCGAAAATCAATCAAATCTGTCAATCAATCAATCAATCCATTCTTCCATGAGTCAATCAATTATCTTCAAAAATCAACATTACTCCACTAAACACAAGAGGTTAAAGAGTGGATATAAAGTGGGTGAACATGGGTGTAATGCTGTACAATGAGTGGGTGTAAGCAGAATGGGCGTGGCTTAATTGCACCTGTTGAAGGGAACGTGGTGCAGAATGTGATCGTTACACAGAATCATCAGGCAGATCTTCTGAATCTAACAACACAACAAACAACATTTATGATCTGTTAATACGTTTACTTACACAACAGAGTGTGTGTGTGTGTGTGTGTGTACCTCATCGTGGTCAGGGTGGTTCCTCATGGTTTTGAGAACATGCTGCACTACGTTTCCCATCAGGCCCGGTGGCATTCGCTCCTCCAGATCCAGACTGGTGAGGTTGAACACACACATGGCACCGGTCACCTGCAAGTCGGTACACTTGGGATGTGTCTTCATCGCCAAACACACCAACTACACACACACACACACACACACACACCATCATGGACCAACCCAAACCCTGCAGTTAGGCAGCACCTCCATCGAGTCCGTTCCTGTTCCTGTACCTTTAAGAGTTCGGGTTCAGACCTGACGTCCGTTCCGTTGGTAAGGTGGTAGAGGTGCAGCAGCGCCTCCTGCAGGAAGCTCTGTCTCTCCCTGTACCTCCTCAAGGCTTCACTCACCTGTGTGAGATTCTGCTCTCCGGCGACCTGGATACACACCTACAGTCAGAGCTGCAAACAACACTAATTCACTGCAGACAGTATTAACCCAATATATTTCTTTTTTTTCTGATCACAATCATCCAGATTTAAAACCCTTTCCAAAAAAACTTGGGATGGGGACAATTTAGGACTAGTAATGAAATAAACTAAATAATGATGTGATTTCAAACAGCTGATTATAATCTAGATTTGATCCAAAAGCCGTGTCCAAGAAATGCTGAGTCTTTGAGGAGTAAAGATAATCAGAGGATCTCCAGTTTATCACCAAATGTTTAAAAGCAAAGTTCCTCAAAGTAAGACTGGAAGGAATTCATATACTTCAGTTCAAACTTTTTCTGTTTTGTTTTGTTTTAAAACATGGACGTCCCTGATAAAGATGTCGTCCTGAAGGCAGCTTATGTTGCTCTAAAATCTGTGTACTTTTCTGCATTAATGCTGCATCACAGAAGTGTAACGACCTTCACCGAGGGCCCTGACCCGACCCCATACCATGACAGAGCCTGGCTCTTGGACCTGGCTCTTTCTGTCTTTGGTCCAAAAAAAGATCTTTTATTCTGATGGGTCTGAGCACAGTTCCCGTCCCCACTGTATGATGGTCCATCCCAGAAGCCCAGAGAAGCCGACGCCCCTTTTGGACACGTTTATAACATAAGTCTTCTTTTTAGCACAGTAACGTTTTAAGTGGTATTTGTGAAAGTAACTTGATAAAGGTTTGATAAAGTAAGATTTTGAATTGTTTAATGATATTATGCACTGGAGAAGGAGAAATATATAAATCAGGACTCACCTTCAGGTTTCCTTCTCCAGACAGCGATTCTGATCTTCCAGCGCTGGTAGCCAGCAGTCCGATGAACCTCATCCCCGGTCGCCTCTCCACAAAAGTCTTTACGTCTCCGTCGCTGATCCTTCTCCACCCTGACACGTCCAGTTCTTTGAGTTCCGGGAGGATCCTCATTTCCTGCAGGAGTGCTGACATCACCAGATCTTCGTCACTCTCCAATAGATCGTTGGACACGTCAAGATGCGTGAGGAGCTTCAGCTCAGAGAGGACGGTTATGAGCCCCCTGGTGGACATGCTGAGATGGTGCAGAGCGTGGATAGTGAGAGAACACAGCCTTGCCCGGAGCCTCCTGAGCGGCCTCAGGTCTGTGACCTTGGTCCCGGAGATGTCCAGGCTCTCCAGCAGGGGGAGCGAGCAGACGTCCTCCAGCGCCGAGTCGTCCAGCGATGTCCATGACACACACAGACTCCGGAGTCCTGGCAGTGCGCTGAAACTCGCAGGAACCACGCCGGCGATGGCGCTCACGCTCAGCCTCTGTAAGCCGTCGCCGCAGGACGACACGCCACGGAGGACGTCTGAGATCTCCATGTCGCCGCCGGCGCGGGAAGCGTCCAGCTCCAGGAGACGGTGAGAGCAGATGGAGCGGCAGAACGAAGCGGCGCAAAGACGAGACGAGCGAACGCAGGCTCGCTTCAGACGCAAACGCTCGGCGTCCTGGAAGATACAAATCGTTCTGTCGTTCAGGAGGCCTGACGTAAACAAGAGAGGATAGTGTTAAAGTCATGTTAAGCCACGCCCACTCAGCCTTTTGTAGACTCACCCTGATCAGAGAGGGTCCGGAGTAAAAGGTCGGAGAGTTCCGGAGGCAAAACGGGACAAAACCGGAGTCTGAGAGAGCCATCATCACACACAGCACAGAGATCCTCAAGGGTACAGCACACACACCTTACACACCCTTCAACCAAAGACAGGGGCCTGCCGTCCTCCTGAAACTCTCACACACACACACACACACACACACACACTTCTACAGATTAAAAGCGGTTCTGTTTGTATGTGTGGACTGTGGGTATTTTTCTTACAGGACTGTTGTGTTTCTGTAGCTTATACTGTTGATTTAAAGTTGTGATACGATTTGGTTACACACTGCCTCACTGAAAAGGATAAAATGTTTAAAGTGACAAAAAATACAGATAAAAAAGGTTTTGTCACGCTAAACAATAATATTCATTATATTTTCTAACATTGCAGATATTATTATTATTATTATTAAATTATTATTTACGTAATGATTATCATATTATTATTAATTAACGATTATTAACTTTTGTAATTGTTTTATTATTATTAGTTAATGATTATTATAATTATTGTAATTACTATTTTTGATATTTATTATTATTATTACCCTATTTATATTATTCCTATTGTTAGTACTGTTATTACTCATGTCACTGATTTATTCTTCATTATAGGTCAGATTATTTATTAATATACAACTATAAGTAACATCAGTCATTATGAAATCTTTTACCGTCTGTATTTTTTATTGAGAGTTAAATTATTTTCAATAATAAACAACGATCAGTACTCACCATGATTGATCACATCGGAAATAAATCCAGTACATAAAAGTTGAAATACTATTTATACTCTCATAATGTAATGCAGAGCAGATTGGTGTGTGTGCGTGTGTGTGTGTGTGTAACGGAGGTGACTCTCACTCGTGTTACTGTAACCTGATTCCCATGTTGACATCGCTGCTCAAATCACGTGCATCTTATCGCGAGAATACATCCCTGTGTTATAAATACACTGAGGGTATCAGGATAGTTATACAATTCCACTGGCATCCAGTGAGAGGAAAAGGTCAAGAAAAAACTAAATCAAGAAAAATAAAAGGGAATTGAAGGAGGTCAAAAATGAGAACGTAAAAAAAAGAGCGAAGTAAAGAAAATAAGAAACAATACCAAAGAACCGAAAGACAAAAGAATAAGCACAAGATCAAAAAAAAGAAAAACAATGCTGAAAGAATGAAGGAAAAACTACAAAAACATAGAATGTGCAAACAAAACAGGAACAGTAGAAAGAAAAGAATAGAGGGCAGTAAGAGGGCCACCAGGGGGCAGTACCTCTCCCTCCTCCGGTTATCTGCGGACGGAGTGCCGCCAAGGACTTTCCTGCTTAGGCTCAGGATGCTGGAGTGATATTTTACATTTTACTTGAACTATGACTCCATGATTGTTAGTTTAGATAAATTAGTTTCATTCTTAGATTTATCATCTACGCCGCCCAAGGAGGTTGGGTCCCTTTTTGAGGCTTGGTCCTCCCAAGGTTTCTTCCTCATAACACTCAGGGAGTTTTTCCTTGCCACTGTCACTGGCTTGCTCAGTTTGGGATTGGACGTAGTTCTTAGGAGATAATCTAAACTTGTGAAGTTGCTTTGAGACAATGCTGCATTGTAAAAAGCGCTATATAAATAAATCTGACTTGACTTGATAGGAACAAAAGAAAACAAAAAGCAATGAAGAAATGAGGAAAGATGACGAAGTGGTAAGGAAAGAATGAAATGCAGAAAGTAAAGAAAAACAAGGAACAAGATAAAGTTGTGAAGAACAAAAGAAAAAGGAAAATATAAAAATGCAAACAGAAAAATAATTAAGAGAAAAGAAACTAGAAAGAAAGAACAGAGAGAAAAAGTCACTGTTATAGCAACTGTACAGCAAGAGAACAGGAAGTGACATCACTACTGTCCAGAAGTGTAATAACAGATTTTATTGGTCGGTAGGTTAGGTCACGACTGGCTGTTTCTTCAGTAATTAAACAACCGATTCTCCTCCGAAACAGGAAAGAGGTGCATCCATGTGGGCGGAGCCAAACCGAGCGCTGCCGTGGTGATCAGACGAGGCTTCATCTCCCGGTGAGTCAGCTTCAGTCGCCCCCCTCCGATTCCTCCGCCTCCTCCAACCACTGGATAAGCTTCAACAACTGCACACAGCCGACACGCACACAGTCACTCACTCACTCTCTATAAGTGAATGCAGTAAAGAATGAATGAATGGGCAACAGGGTAGATGGATGAATGGATGAGTGAATAAAAAGGGTGACAGAGGAGTGGCGCACCCCGGGGTTGGCACGCAGGGCTCTGCTCCGGTCGGTGTGAGAGCTCTGAGAGAACCAGCTCACGATGGCATCTTCATCCAGGATATCCAGCTGGTACAGACTCATCAGAACCTGCAGCACAGGGACACGGGCATGGGGGTGAGGGGCGTACGGCGGGAGGGGTGTAAGGGTGGGCGGGGTTTTACCTTGGCGAGGGCGGGCCAGTGTGTGTCATGCTCTATAAACACCTCCTCCAGAGCACAGAGGCAGTGTGTGTGATCCTGAGCTCGCTTCACGTAGTTCTTAAAGACGGGAGCCCACTTCTTCAGCAGCTACACACACACACACACACACACACACACACCATAAAGACACTGTACACAAACAGATTACTCTTTAGGAGATGGATGAAGATACTTCTGGCCGTGTGTGTGTGTGTGTGTCGTATCAACAGGTGACGGAGGCTCTCACACACGCAGTGCTCTGTGATGCCATCATGGGTTTCAGTTTGCATTTTGTCGGTTAGGATTGGAATCTGATCCTCACCTAAGTGCAGTATCCTGTGGGAGATTTATAAGGTTTTAAAATTAAATCTATTCAAATCCACAAATGGGATCGGGCCCTGCCCACACAGCCTGATCCCCTACGGAACCGGGCTGGAAGCGGGTCGGTACCATAAACGGCTCGGCCTGCACACAGAAACCTGTGGAACTAGAGGAAGCTAAGACTGTTCAGTGGATGCATGTGCAGATGGATGTTGGGCTCACAGGCAGCAGGAGGGAGGAGTACTGGGCGGCGGTGATCTGCTGTCCCTGCTGTTGGAAGGGGAACTCCAGGACGACTCTAGTGAGGATCTGCATGACTTCCTTCAGCGTGATGTTATAGGCGTACCTGCAACATAGGGGAATAAGAGAACGAGGATAGGGGACAGGGGACTTGCTGAGGGCAGGATTGGAACACAGCCGGGATTAGGAAGGGAGCGATGGCATTACTTGAGCGAGTTGATCTCCAGGACCAGGTGATCACAGCTGATGTTCTCGTCCAGACCTCTCTGCAGGGTGCCCAGCACCTCGTTCTGAAACACTAACACACACACACACACACACACACACAGTGTCACCACACCTTAGCAGATGTACGATTTGGGACACAGTCTGTAGGAAAGTCTCCGGAACCTTTCACGTCGTCGAGCTCTGGTGAGGCGGGATGGCTGTCTGGGTCGGTCGGCCCTTCAGAGAGCTCACTCCCGGTCTCACTGGCAGTGTCGGTGTTCAGGGACAGACCTACACACACACACACACACACACACACACACACACACACACACACACACACACACACAGAAAGAAGACTTAAACTTAAGCAGTCTGAAATGTACATATAAAGTAAAGCATGTATTAATACTAGTGTGTGTGTGTGTGTGTGTGTGTGCGCGTTACCCCAGATGCCCTGCACTAGCTCCGCCTCCTCCGTATCATCGACAAAGCCATTCTTCCACAGGTAGCCCCGCCCCTCAGAGCCCACCTCTGTCGGATTAAATGCTACGCAAACAAAATACACACTTATAACCACTCAGCTCTCAAAGTCACTGTGTGTGTGTGTGTGTGTGTGTGTGTGTGTGTGTGTGTGCCTGCCTTTGTGTTTGGTCTTGTCCTTGTGCAGGTTGGCATCGCTGGCATCGCTCAGGAATTCGTCTTCATCGTCGTCTTCATCCTCCTCGTCCGGGTGATGCAGGGACACCACGGTGCCCTCTGGCAGTGCCACGTCCGGACCCACCACCACCTGCACACGGACGCATCTCAGGCTCTACCGCTCGGGGTTAACTCTGCGCGTGTGTGTGTGTGTGCGTGCTTACGTCGTAGGCGAGCACACACTGCGGCCTGAGCGTGACCCCGCGCTTGACCTCCGCCCCGTCACAGATCACAGACTGGCGCACCGTCGCCTTATCCCCGATTCGAACGTTATTCCAGACGAACACCCGCTCCAGCACCACGCCGTCACCTAGGAAACGGACCACCGGTTACCAGCACCGCCGTGCACCACCTACGCCTGTACTAGGCCGAGCCAGCGGGGGGCGTTACCGATGAGGCAGTTGGCACCGATGACGGTGTTGGACAGGCTGCAGTTGGCACCGATCACCGTGTTCCGGCCGATCAGAACGTTCTCCTCCATCAGGCTGCCGTGCCCCAGGCCGACGCCCACCTCGCGGTAAACGTTGTGGCGCGAGTGCGTGCAGCTCCGCCCCTCCTGGTCTGAGAAATTGGCCTCGGGGGTGATGGGGTACGCCCAGCGGCCAATCAGATCGCAGGACACCGAGTCGTACATGAGCAGGTTGGAGACGCGAGCGCCGTACCCGTCGCCGCTCACCCACAGGTGGATCTGATTCCCCAAAATCTGACAGGGAAACAGCACCTGCGTCAGGCTCAGTGATCAAAGCCGTACGCGATCAGCCATAAACGGCCTCCACACCTCACCCAGGCTACAGAACATACAACTGCACTGCACAGAGATATCACTAAATAAAACAAACAAAAACACAAAAACATCAAAGCTGGAAAACAATGGATAAGTAAAGAATAAAGATAATAAAGAAAACTAAGAAAAACCAAAATGACAAAACAAATTGAAAATGGTTAAATTACATATTCATAGAAACATAAAAAGCAAAAAACTCTGACACAAGAGAGCTGGGTAAGTTTAAAAATGAACAAAAATGGAAAAATAAATACATAGTTTAAAACAAAAATAAATTAATCAATTAAATATAATAGATATAGAATGCACATATATTGTATAAAATGCAAAATACACAAATTTAAAAGGCAGTAAATTAGCAAACTGTATAAAAAAGAATAAGAATAAAAAAAAAAATATATATATATATATATATATATATATATATATATATCATATATATATATATATATCGTATAATATATATTATATTATATAAACATATACATATGAAGACATATATGTATAAAATTTAACAGCCACCAATAATAAAACATAAAAAAAGCTATAATAACGCTTATATTTAGCAAAATATATCAAATTAATAAAATGTAAAATATGTTTAAAATAAATTAATTAATTAAATGAATGGAGTGGCTAACAAACAAAAACGAAAAAAAAAACCAATACATTTCATGAAATATATAAAAATGAATAACTAATAAATACACAAAACAATTAGTAAAATGGATACAAATATAAATACAGATCTATAAAACATAAATGATGAAAGTGCATAATAATACATGAAATAACATGCAAGATAAATACAAGAGAAAAATAAATAACAATAAATAAAAATACAAGTAATGACATGAAAAAAATCTAAACATATAAACTAATGCATAACTATAGACAAAAATACAAAATACGAAAGGAATACAAATATGATAAAACGGTGCACAAAAACGACTTATCTAATGATAAAACCTGCAGTACGACCGTTTCTTTAAAAATTAAACTAAAAGTCATAATAAGCGTATGAACTCTGACCTCTTCGTTGACGAGAATCCCACGTACGAAGTCGTTCCTGGTCTGATAGTCGAAGTTATCGGTGAACAGTTCGGCTACCTGAGAAACACACGCAGTCAGCGCTCAGTGGGAGGAGTCAGGGACGATGAGTGAGTGTGAGGAGCAGAGTGAACACACACCTGAGGGGAGCAGATGCTGATGTGGCAGTCCAGGAGATCGTGACGGATCTCAAACTCATCACTGCTGCTGTGGAAAATATTCTACAAACCAGAACACAAAGTGCCTTTGATCTATAACCGATATCATACAGCTCTATCATCATTATTATTATTAGCATTATTATCATTACAGCTGGGCAGCGGTTGTACGTTGTGTAAGTCCTTACCATGGGGAAGTGGATCTTGTTCAGTCCCTGCGTTTTCTGATAGTGAAGCACTCGGTTGCTCTTGGTATCCACAGCAATGATGACATCATCCTCGTCGCAGCGGGTCCTGTTACCGGGCGACGACTCCCTGAATATCATGGTCATGACCGAGATGTTTTTGTCCTGCTTACGCCTCAGCCTGCAGGGTACGAGAGAGGGTCACTCACACTCTCTCACACACACACACACACACACACACACCGCACGGTAACCCTAACCCTGTCAGCGCCCCTCTTAGAGCTCACCTGTGCTGCTGCAGAGCCTGAGACAGGTCCAGGTTGGACACCACGTCCCCGTACACCAGGATGAAGTCTGACCTCACCAGGGACTTGGCGTCCACGTCTCTCAGGACGTCCCCGAGCGAGCGGTACAGGTCCGATGTGATGATGTGCACCGTGTTCGGGGAGCTGGGGCGACACCACTTGGACTTCCTGTCAAACGCAAACCACACACAAAACACACTGTATTACAGTGGACGTGTCCCAAATCACACACCCATTCACTACATAGTGCGCCTAAATAGGACCAGAGCCCTGTACTAACGCTAATAAACCGAGTTTTGGACTCTCACAGCAGATGCTCTTTGATCTTATTGGCCATCCAGCAGCAGAAGATGAAGGTCTCCTGAACCCCTGTGGAGGTCAGGAACTCCAGAGTGTAGTCGATCATGGCCACGTTGGCCAGTGGGAGCAGAGCCTGGAAATAAAAAACAAATGGTTTTATGGATTTATTTACTATTAACGCAGTATCAGTGACGTCACATTCACCTGTTCGATGATTGGGCAGATACCGCATAAAAGCGGTGGACTTGCCCAGAAAACGGGTGCGAATAAAGCACGCGTGAATAGGCGCTGTGTGTCGGTCTAAACTCACCCTCGGCTGGTCTTTAGTAATGGGAAAGAACCTCCGGTTGAAGCTGTCCGCTATGAGCACGGCCTGCAGCGGCTGTTCCTCTTCATTCTGCTCGGCAGGGCCGCTTCTCCTCCCCGCGCTGCGGCCCTGCTGCTGCTGTTGCTGTTGCTTACCTCCTCTACCCGCCATACTGCCTTCTCTGTCTGACGTAACTCCACTATGATGCGCCAAAAGGGTCAAACCGTGGTGCCGTCGTTTAACGGTTCGAAACGAAATCGGCAGTGTTTAAACTAAAATTGAAAAGTAATCATCTTTTTCTGCGTCAGTACATATAAAATATTGTGAAACAGTTCCAGGTGGTGGCAGACCGTAAATATGTCTGTGGTGAAACGTGAATGAGAGAACGTAAGGTGTAAAACAATATGAGGCTACTAAAAAAAAGATACGTAGGCATATAAACTACAAAAATCAGTTCTATGCTTAACTTCAGCTGCACTGTCGATCCTAAACTAGATGTACTGTAATAGAAATAGCCCCTAAAAGACAAAACCCCGGAGTTATTCCGTTAGCACTGGAGCTAAAAACAGATCTAGCATGGCTGCTAATCCTAAATCGCTTCAAATTTAAAATGTAATTCGGTACAGAATCAGGAAGCCATTTTGTGTCAAGGTGTAGAGAATAGGAACGTATTCGATCTAAAACATGTTAAAAATGTGTTTTATTTGCATTATTTGAGTCAAAAAGTATTAGCACAAATGTAGTCAGGTATTGATACACCCAAATATTTGTTTTTATATTTATTGTATGTTTTTGTCTTTTATTTATTATATTTAAATGAGGATCAGGTGAAACAGGTCAACAACACCTTATAATTAAGTAATTTTGCTGTGCTAAAAAAAAAGCTTAACTTCAATTTTAGGAAAATGTTCTATTAAATACTTACATTTACACATTTTACTCATTTAAGAAACCTGTGTGTTTTATAATAAAAAATTAATTCTTAATGAAACAGACATTCACATGAATACCAGAAGAAACAAGAACTTGTCAAGAAGTGTCAGAGATATTTATTAAAGTGCAGCTTGTCAGCAAAATAAAATTAAAATAAAAAGTAAACAAAAAGGCACAAGCTGTTCAGCACTGTGAGGAGAACTCGGTGCAGAGATAAATGCAGAACGAGATGATTTACAGAGCAAGAAATGGTATAATAAATAAAATTAATATCTAACAAAAAGTTTCCATTTCCTCACATTTGATCACAATATCAATACTAAAAAATCATTAGCTTTATAAATCCAGCAATAAAAACATCAAGTCTCATTCCAAACAGCTAAATAAAGCTGTTCTTCCTCTTCTAATACCAGCTAATTTAAGAATAAAGGGTTCCTTAAGGTTCCTCAGATGGTTCCAAGTAGAACCATTTCCACCTGAAGAACTGTCAGAAATATTTATTAGACATGAAAACATTTAAATCTGCTTTCTACAAACAGTGACAGTCCATATATGGAAATAAGAGCAGCGCAGTCGGTGAAGCATAACAACATAGATAATCGATGGGTGTCTCTCTGACCCAACAGACAGTAATGTGATTATAATAGTTATAATGCTGGTAGTGTTTGATGTTAAAGGTGCAGTCTGTTATTAAGTTCATACACAGATAAAATATTAAACCTCACGGACCAGATTAAGAAAAGAACAGAAGGGAAGATTTTATAATCACAGAGCTTTAAATCAGCTGGAACAGGAACATCACATTAATAAGAGTGTATTATAAAAACAGTCTGCATACGATATTTACACTGCAAGTTACATTCATGTCCCGTCCTACAGGGGGCGCTGCAGGAGAAACCGTTTAGTGAAGGAACTATCGTTATTCCAAAATGTAAACCTTAGAAGCGATAGAAGAAAAAAAAGAAAAAAGATTGTGCAAAAAAGAAAGAACAAGGACAGGAAAAAGAAAGATTGAAATAAAGACGAATATGGAAAAAAGTGAGCATAAAAATTGAGTGTAAAAATAAAAGAAAAACTTAAGAAAGAGTGAAAGAAAAACCAGGAAGAAAACAAAAACAAATAAAATAAGGAAAAAATAGAAGGGAAGAAAAAGGAAGGTAAGAGAAAGGATCAAGAGTTTAAATGTTTAAAAGAGAAAAAGTAAGTAAGAAAGAAAAAAGAATGAAGAAAACAAAACTGTTAAATGATGAGAAGAGTGTCAAATAAGAAAATAATGAGAAAATTAAGGAAAAACAGAAATAACATACAAGATATAAAGGAAAAATAAAGAAGAAAAGAAACAGACAAATAATGACAGAAGAGGTGGAGAGATTATGTACAACCCTGAAGAAAAGTAAAAAAAAAAAAAAAAGATTAGCAAAACAAAGAAAGTCTAAATAAATGAATTCAGAAATTGATGACAAATTATAATGGAAACAAACAAAATTCCGAAATAAAATAAAAATATGAAGTACTGAATAAAGACAAGGACATTGGGGAGAAAGAAACTTTAAGGACGCTTTGTTTGTTACAGCGCCCCCTGGCTGCAGCACTCAGTATGCACGTTATTAAACGCTGTGGCTTTGTTTATTTTTTTGTGCTTCAGTAAAAGAAACATCAGACTAATAATACTGATCACAGTCAGAGTTTGGATTAATCACATCATCATCATGATCTGAGCATCTTCTGAGTTATTACATCATATCTGGAAGAGAAGTGTTCAGCGTCAAGATCTGAGGTGGCTTCTCATCTTCTGCTCTACTAATGTAGAACTAAAATCTCACAGAGCAGAAAGGAAAGAAGAGTTCAGGAAGACTTATAGGCATGTGGAGACCATCAGGTGGACCAACGTGAAGAAGGTATTTTGGTCTGGAATGAGCACCTTTAAGACAGAGAAGATCTCCATGGTTGGGATCTGGATGATCCACCAATAGCCCCAGAGATCTGCAGCTCCTGCAGTGGGTTTGGTCTGGAACGAGCACCTTTAGGATCTCAATGGGTCTCAGAGTTCTGAATACTGAAGCATTTCCTGTTGTTCCATCAGAGTCGGAGAGCTTGAGCACCTGAAGTGGGTTTGGTCTGGAACAGGCACCTTTAGGATCGTGATCTTCATCTCAGAGCTCTAGATGTTTGATCCAAGAATGTTCCTGAGGTTCATCTTGGTCCATGTTGGAAATTCTGGCTCATAGTTACAGTTCCAGTTACCGTGATTGATTTTATGCACAGTGATTGGTTTAAGCTACCAGTTAGAAGACGTGTCCACATACTTTTGGTACATGGTCCTTAATTAGTGAGTTCGGATCGACATCGAACAGCTAACTATGATGAATTCTAAGGTCTAAGTTAATAAAATATCACACAACGACTATTAACGGTTCATATAAACAGTGACATGGTGCAGCCAGCAGGGGGCTTTACACATATAACAGTTCAGTAATGATTGTATATTGGCTAGCTAGCTAACATAGTTAACTTAGTGACTTAGTAATGTAACTAATGATAATTTTCGGAAGCTCAACCCCATAACAAACACGTACTGAATCTACAGTGGAACACCAAACAGGTTAGGGGTTATGTAGCTAGATAGCTAATCTGTGCTGGCAGGCTTACAGTTAACGAGACAAAATTGCCTAGCAAAAACAGCAACCGAGCCAACAGCTAACATTTCTTAAAAGACTAGCTTGACTGTATAGCAACAGGTGACGAGTCTGAACAAGCTGGCTAAATTTGATACCGAGGTACAGGTAATGAGTCAAGTGGTTAGCTCATGTGGCTAGCTAGATAATAATCAACCTGTTCTCAACTGAAGAAAAGCTAAAAATGCTTAGTCATGGCTAATAATTCTAATTTACAGCTAAAATACTTACTTATGGCTAAAAATGCAGAGTCATAGCTCAGTTGCTAACTTTGACATGTTGCTAATTGCTAAAGTTGTGCTAAAGTTTCTGATTATAAAACTGCTGTTCCATCTTGACCACACCCACAACTTAATGCTCCATGATTGGTTTGTTTTGTGATCGTAGCTTCATGCTAATGAAAAATGTCGCTGTGTAAACGCAACATACGCTAAACGCCCATAAAACCCAGCCATGATCCATGACTTAGCGTTGTGATGTAACGCATTAGCATTAGTCCAGCTGCTGGTTGATGAATTCCTGTAAAGACTTCCTGTACTGAGAGGGCTGAAGCGGCTGATCCAACGACTCCCGCATTTCCTCGTTAACCTTCACCATCTGCAATCTGAGAAGATTAGCAGAGCACAAGTTAGCACAATGCTAATAATGCTAACTGCTAATAATGCTAACCAGTGTCTGGAGTCCCTAACTCTGTATTCCAGGCTAAACGTAGCTAAAGAGTTAGATAGTAAATACGTGTGTATGTACAGAGTTATGATGTCAGAATTGGTGGTGTCCATGGCAATGGACAGAGGACTCCGCCCATCTGTATCTGTGATGCTGTGATTAGCGGCGCGCTTCAGGAACAAACAGAGCTGTCTGTAAAACAAGGAAGAATCAGAGAGTCAGTGAATCAGAATCAGTGTCAGTGAGTCGGAATCAGAAAGTTAGTAAATCAGAGAATTAGAATATGTGAATTAGAGTCAATGAATCATAATCAGAGTAAGTGAACCAGAATCAAAGTCAGTGAATCTGAATTAGAGCATTAGACTATGTGAATCAGAGAGTCAATTAAACAGAATCAGTGTCAATGACTCGGAATCAAAAATACAGTGAATCAAATTTAGTGAATCCGAATCAGAGAGTCTATGAATGAGAATCCATGAATCAAAATCATTGAATCAGAATGAAAGAGTCAGTGAATCAGAATCAGTGAGTCAGAATTAGATCATCAGAATCAGAGAGTCAATTAAACCAACTCAGAGAGTCAGTGTATCAGAATCCATGAATCAGAATCTGTGAATCAGAAACAGAGTCAGTGACTCACAGAGTATCAATTCTGAATCCGTGAGTCACAGTTGTGTTTAGTGTCTTTACTTTTTTTAAGTATACGTTTTTACTATAGATGTGACTGTGTGTGTGTGTGAGTGTGTGTGTGTGTGTGTGTACCCAGTGTGTCCCAGCATGGCGGCGTGGTGTAATGCGGTTCTTCCTCGAATGTCCTGCTGATCCACACTTGCTAAATTCTGCAGCAGGAACTCACAGGACGTTATAGAACCCTGAAACACACACACACACACACACACACACACACACTTTAGTTAGCTTTTAGGTTATTTTTTCCTTTTCTCTTTCTGAAATTTCGTTTAGTTTCTTTTGATCACTCTAATATAATGTATAGCCACCTGGTGGACTGGAGAAAAAGACATTGGATTTCATTTATGGTCTTTCTTTCTCCCTTGTATGGTTAAATAAACAAGCAGGAAGTAGAATCGGGCTCACCCCCTGCACAGCCTGCATTAGGGCCGTACGGTTCTGATCCTCCATGTTAATCCAGTTCACCTCTGCCCCAAGCGCTACTGCCTCCACCATGTGGTACAAACTGGAACTGCAGGACGACCAGTACAGGAGCAAACTAGGAGAACATTCGGTTCCTTCAGACAGAACCAGAGGGGAACTGCCCTGAGACTCCATCTCCTCAACATCTGGATCAGAAAGACAGCACTGAGACTTCGCCCCCTCAACATCTGGAATGTAAATGCAGCACTTCTTTCGTGTTGTGATGTGATATAATGTTAGAGATACCAGGTTTATATGTTATGTGATGGTATAATGTTATGTTGTGTTGTTGTGTAGTAGCTGAAGCTCAGACCTGTGTGACTGAGGCTGGTGCAGGAGGGGGAGCTGATCATCTCTCTGCTCCCGTCGGTGCTGTTCTGGATGCCACTGTCTGAGCTCTGCACTGTTACACAAAATCATTAATAAACACGCTGCAGCAGCGACACACAAACAGCACAACGTCTTAAATAACAAACACATCTTGCATTGTCTGAATACTTACGGCTGCGCAACTTGGATGACGTGTCGAAGTACGAGAAGAGAGAATCGAGCTCGTCGGGACAGAACAGAGAGTCACGTCGTACCTCCTGACCACCGAGGGGCGCTGCAGCATTTATGGCATGAATAAACGTCAGAGAAACCCAACAGCATCGTTAGGACGGTTCTTACGAAAGCTAACTCACCTGAGGGGTTGGACGGGGGCCGGATTTTCGGGGTTGGAGGAGGCGGCCGGGGGGGCAGGAACTCCGCGCAGCCCTTCAGTCGCTTGTCCTGTTTAATCAGCATCATGACCTTCGATCTTCGTTCCTGGGCGTCCTGTCTGGGTACGAACTTCTTCTCGACGTATTTGGCACGAACGAACGCTTCGATGTCCTGCCTGCAATGACCAGGCGCTGTAACCGCTACGTTTCGTCCCTTCTTAAGTTTGTGCCTAGATTACAGACTTATGGTACACCTTAAAAAGAGTTCGGTTTCTAAGAGCAGATGAAGAGTAGATTTAATATCCTGACTCCTATCTTCTGCGAATCTCCTCCTCCTCTAACCCTCCACCTGACTGTGCGTTAAATCTGAAGCTGCGCCCCCTACAGGCAGCACCGTCACCTTTAAACTCCTTCATTTATCCGTACCTGGAGTCTCCAGGCTGTGGTTTCTTCCAGCCCATCTCTCCTCTGCGAGCCTCGTAGATCTGATTAACCATCTCGTTTCCAAGCACGCACATCAGCTGCAACACAAGCATGACCCACGAGTACGTTAACAAGATGCCAATTATAATAATACCAACTGAAAGAGTGGCACAGCAGTCCAGTATGCCAACCCCGCACTGCACTGTTCTGGAAACAAGTCCAGGAATTCAAAGAATCCAGTCAGTTTTACCCTTAATTATCCTGGTCAGGGTCATGAGGGAGGGTCCGGAACCTAACCCGGACTCCACTGGGCACAGGCAGTGGTACATCCTGGACAAGGTGCCCATCTATTTTGGCATTCTGTGAACGTACCACCTGAACTTCAAGTTGCAAACCTTAGGACGTCAGGAGATGCTGCTCCACCTGACTGAACAGTCGTCTCTTTTCACTGGTGTTAAACCCTAATTGGACCCTCATGACCAAGAGTGGGCTATTGGACAGCACAGGGTGCAAGGCGGGAACCAATCCCAGGCAGGGTGCCAGTCCATCACAGTGCACTCACTTTTACTAAGTGGAACACTTTAAAAATGCCAGCAGAGTGAATGCACATTTTTGGAACGTGAAGGAATGTTGGACGAAACCAAAGTACCAGAAGGCAGGTATGGTTTCCCTGGCACTTTTTCTAAAATCTCACATCAAAACCCGACTGGATCGTCGCCAAATCTCACCTTGAGAAGTTCCGGCTCCCACGAGTCGAGAGTCAGCGACCTGACCTTGGAGTTCTGGACCCCTAAGCTCCTGTGGGCACCATGGTACAAACAGGTGAGTACGCTACAGAGTGGGCACGAGCATTGCTGACAGCACGACGGCATTACGGAGCCCCCACCTGTGGATCCCGGAGCAGGCGATGCAGAGCGTGATGCCCAGGTTGATGCTGGCCCATTGTGGCTCCGCCTCCCCGCAGTCACAGCAGGTCTGATTCCCTCTGACGGCCAGGACCCGATAGAGGGCGCTGTCGGACCACCCGGAGCGGCACGGCTCGCCCCCAGAGTCCAGGCTGCCCAGGGAGAGCGACGCCTCCCGCTCTAACCTCTGTAATACGGAAACAGTGCGAGTTCCTGTGCAGTGAGGATCATACACGTTAGATTTTATTATAGAGGTTAAAACGTTGTGTTTATGGGACTCACGGCTGCAGGTTCATCTCCGTTCTCTCTGAAGGCCGTAGCGATGCTGTTCTGTACGGCTTTGATCCAGAACTGACGCAGCTTCTCGGAGTCGGCCTGCAACATACAGCTCCTACAGACACACGGAGAAATCATTTAAAAACTTTAACATCAATCCTATATTTTATAAACTGTGTATCACTGGCAATGCCTTCTATCTGCCAAATCCATCTAGACTGTAGGTCTGGAGATCCACCCAAAGAAGGGATCCACCCACAGAACCGTTTTCACTCTTAGAGGAGACCAACCAAAAGCAGAGATCGGCCCAAAGAGGAGATCCTCTCTGAGAGAAAGTGGAGATCCACAAACAAAGGTCCGTCAAACAAAGGTCCAAAGAGACGAGATCCACCCAGAGAGGAGATTAATTCAGACTGATCCACTGAAAATGGTGCGAGAGAGATGATCAACCCAAATCTGAGATCGACCCAAAGTGGAGATCCACCTTGATTTGGGATCCACCCAGATAGTAGATCACTTGCGCGCGCACACATACACACACGCACACGCACGCACTCACTTGTTAGGTGAAACGACCTCAAAGCAGAATCGGCGCTCAATATCCTCACACTGTTTAACCGTGCAGAGCCGAAGGTCTTCTACCACCACCGTGGGATTCTCCTAACACACACACACACACACACACACACACACACACACTCAGTAACTACACACTCCCATAAATCCCACGTAGTTCATTAACAGAGTGTATGGTTCGTTTCACCATGCTCTGCTCACCCTGAACTTCTTCTGATAAACCAGCTGATTGTTCTGACTGGAGAACCAACGCCTGGAGATCAAAGGGAGAGAAAACAGATTTCATTAAATAAAGAAACGTTGTAACGATCAAACAAACAGGATTAGGAATTAGGATTGTGCAAGTCTGTGTAACACTGGAGGAGAAATCTGATCTGTACCTGAAAGTCTTCAGGAGGACCAACTCAGAGAAAAACGAAACAACAAAAGAAACAACAAAAGAGAACGAAGTGAAACGGATGGATCAAAGCACTTCAAAGAAAGAATCTAAAATAAAACATCAACAAACACTAAGGTGAGATGACTGTCATGAACTACAACAGAGATTGGGGGAAAACTACAACAAGTCATGATTCTACATAAATAAATCATGAACGAGTGGCCAGACAGACAGGTGGGGGGACAGGTGGGGGGACAGGTGGGCAGGTAGATGGAGAGACAGGTGTAGGTTTGTACCTGTTCCAGGTTTTGAAGGCGTTGCTGGCTCGTTTGAACAGATATCCCTCCATCATCACTCCATCCTCACAATCCACACTCACCTGCAACCTGCAGTCCTCTGAGGACAGGTCCTACACACACACACACACACACACACATTTTATAATAATAATAATAATAACAACAACGAAACACACTCGTTATAAGATAAAGTTGTTGTTGTTCTTACCTGCAGTGCAGCCTGAAGATCCATCACCAGCAAGAAACACAATTAGAACATAAAACACCATCAGAGTCCGCTCTGTGTGTGTGTGTGTGTGTGTGTGTGTGTGTGTGTGTCGACCTGCTGTTGGATGGCGGAGTGTTTCTGCTCCATGTCTCGTTTCTCTTTGGCCGAGTCGACCACCAGCAGATCCAACTGATTCACAGAGAGAGAAAACACAACACAACGTAACCATGAAATGTGTCTCTTACTGTGTATGTGTATGTGTGTGTGTATGTGTGTGTGTGTGTGTGTGTGTGTGTGTGTGTGTGTGTGTGTGTGTATACCTGTCCCCCGAGCTGCTTCATGAGAGGTTGGAGGTTGTTGAAGAGTGTGTAACCCTGCTGGAAGAAGCTCAGGTTGGAGTTCATGAACGACAGCATCTGCAAAATAATTCATAATAAACAAATAAATAAATAATTACATAAATAAATAAGTAATCACATACATACATACATTTATAAATCAATAATTACATGAATAAATAATTACATAAATAAATACATGAAATACATAAATAAAAACATACATAAATAAATGCATACATGTATATAAATCAATAAATAACACAACAAAACCAATTTATCCCCAGTACAATGAGCGTTGGGATTATTTAAGATCAAACCGATTTGAGGATTTCTAGCCGTTTCTTGGACTGGAGAACATTGATCTGAAACACAAGCACATAATTTATTAATCCATTACATTGATCAATCAATCAAAAAAAACAATCAATCAAAAACTTCTACACTTCCAAGAAACAACGGATAACTCAAACTGTATCATATTCCATTATGAAATAAACCAGTAACTGTAATGTAACGGCATCGCGGTGCTGCCCCAGAGTCCCGGAGCGGCTACAGTCTGTGTGGAGTTTGCATGTTCTCCCTGTATCCCTGCATCCTATATGTGCACGTTTCCTACTGTACTCAGAGCATGCAGCGGCAGCGGCGGGAGCTCGGACCTGCAGCACGTAGTCGAGGGCGATGTGGCGGTAACACTTGCGGGTGCTGCTGAGCAGGTTGGTGGCCTCGTCCACCTCGTGTTGCTTGGTCCGGGGGACCTGAGCGTTCTTCACCAGCGCCGCCTCCTTCTCCTCACTGGCTTTATCGAACTGCTTCTTCACCTCTTTAAACTTCCTCAGATCTCTGAGATAAAGGGCGAGAATGAAGGATGAACCATGAGCTCAGAGCTCAGATGGATGAGCTTAGGCAACAAAACCCAGAGAGAGAGAGAGAGAGAGACAGAGAGACACAGAGAGAGAGTACAGTACGTTCATGCATGCCACAGTCTGAGGGACAGTGAGTGAACATACCAAACTACAGATACACAGCTATAAAAACACATGCTGTTTATTCTCCATTGTAATTATTATTACACTGTTGTGTGTGTGTGTGTGTGTGTGTGTGTGTGTGATAATTCGCTGTTATAATCATTATTATAGAATTATAATCATTATTAACACTATTATTTTCTTGTTCAACTTTACATGTAGTTATACATGACTTTAAATTTAGATCCGTTTGACCGTCTAATGTTCAGAAAATTATTTATTGTTCTATGTTCTATGTTATTTATTTATTGTTCTATGTTGTAAAGATGCTCACAGCTTTGGCAATACAAGTGTGAATATTTGTCATGCCAATAAAGCAACCTTTGAATTGAATTGAACTGAGACAGAGAGAGAGAGCACTGACTCCTTCACGAAGGTCTGGAGCTGGGATCTAACCGAGCGCTGGGCCTGATCGAACAAAATCTACAAAAGAATAAGGTCAGGGTTAGGAGCTACAACTTCAACAATCTGTACAGACAAACACACACACACACACACACTGAGCGTACCGTGTGGTAGTTGTTGACCTCCTGCAGTGTCTCAGCAAAAGCAGCCAAACTGGACTGAAGAGAAGAAGCAGAAATAACGAGACACACCGACAACATGAACACAAAAGCAGAAACTCCAGCAGCACTGCTATGTCTGATCCAATCATATCAGCACAGACTCATGTGTATTTGATCGTTATATGAACCTTAGATGAGCGTTAGAGGACAAATTCTGGTGTTCCTTTGGGTTTCTTACCCCGGTGTCGTCGTCTCTGCTAGACTGCAGCGCTAACTCTCTGATCCCAGTAATAAACTGCCTGTTAGCTGTGCTGTACACACGGCCCGCATCGATCATCCCGATACACAACTTAACCAGCTGTAACACACACACACACACACCAGCGGATCAGACCATTATAACTCGGTTCTACACTGCTTGACTCCCTGGCTTTGGAACTCTATGTTCATGGGGCTCTATGTTCAAAAGTTCCAGAGTTTCAGTTGCTAAACCTCTAGAACCCGTAAGAAAAAATAACATAGGAACCCTGTCTGCCTCAAATCCTAGCATTACAGAATGAAGTATAATTGTACACAGGGTTCGGATTGGTCCAGTGGACAGACAGATGTTCTAGATTCTAAAGCCTGTACATTTATTAGAACCCTGCGGGAAAGCGAGTGAGTATAGGATTTAATGATGTCAGACACAAAGTCTAGAAAAGGTTCCATAATGTTCGGTAAGTTACGATAAGTTTCTGCATTATAATCACCTGTTTGAGGGGCGGGGCCAATACTTTCAGGAGAGAATCTGGAACCTTAAAATGAAACAGAACTGATAGCCGACTCACCTTATCCAGTTTGGACTCCAGCTCACCGACGTCGACTTCCACATCCTCTACAGCGGCCCTGCATCATCATCATCATCATCATCATCATCACGTTACCTCACTCACTCACTCACTCACTCACGCAGGGACAATTTAGAGACACCATTTGACCTGATATGTCTCTGGAATGTGGGTGTTAAAGAGGTAAACACACAAACACACACATTCATATTCATACACCATCTAGGCTGTAAGCAGGTCGGGTTTCTTTTTGAATATTTTTCCTAATGAGGTTTCTTCCTTATAGGCTAACATTTAGGGATTTTCCTTTCCGCTGTCGCCCTGGGGTATCAGTAAGAGCTGTGGACCTAGATGTTCATAAAGCTGCTCTGACACGATGCTCCGTTATGAATAGAGATATAGAAATGATTTGATATACATGGGGAGAACATGCAAACTCCCACAGGAGTCTGGACCAAGCCTCGGACCCGGGTCTCTGGAGCTGTGAGAGGGCAGCACTGACCTCTTGGGCCACCCAGTCATTACCTGACAATAACTTATATATGATGCAAGCAGTAAATGATCATAAAACAATGAATAAATCATCAATAAAAACATATTCAGTCACAGTTCCGATCTTATACCGGTGATTTAAGCTTATTGATTATTATTGGTGTGATCAGAGCAGGATAATAAGTATAAAACGGCATAAAAGAATAAATAATGCATTCGTTCATTTCCAGCTCTTCACGCGGGCACGAGCTTTTGTAGGAACGGTTACTGGGGTTCATTCTGTTAAAGCAGCTAATAAATAATAAACAAATAATCCTAAATAATGATAAATAAACCTGAGACTTACCGGAAACGGGGCGAGTCCTTCAGACACTCCTCAAAATCCACCTTCATCACCATTCTGAGTACCGATGAAGATTATTACTGATCGAACATTAATTAGATCTGTTAGTGTCTATTATTATTGGTGCCGAATCAGCGATGCGTCGGAAAATGCGCACTGACACAAAACACACTCACACACACACACAGGCACCGATACACACCCTGATACACACTGATACACACACACACACACAAGCTGGGGGTTCATCGGACAGACCTGCTTTAATTTAATAATAAAGCTAATCTCTTATAATAAAAAGCCTTAGAATAAAAACCCGTCCATACAGAGCCCAGACCCGACTGGTGACGTCACACCACCGGAAGTGTGACGCAATCCTTCCATTTATCGCACAGGTTTGGAAGAATAGATCATAGTATCTTATATAAACTTGATTCCCATCCTGTGTCTGATTATTCGATCTTATAGAAACCAGTTTCTCATTTTATCCTATATTTTAAACCCATTTCTTTATAAAACCCACCAATGAAGCCTCTTAATATCGTATTAGCTCCCACAAGACATTTATTTGTTTCTATAACAAATAATGAATGAATAAACTTTATTTCTAAAACAATTTATATTATTAAAAAGCAGAAACATTAAAACATATCTGCTTTATTAGGAAAACATTACAACACAGGAAACTCGCCACTGTAAACGCTCATAGCTATTTAAACTTAAGTTTTATTAAGTTATTATGTTGGTAATAACATTTATTATTTAATATTTTTGCTCCTGGTCAAATTCGTCACGACAAACAGCAAAATGTAGTTCAATCGTGCCGTAAAGACTACAAAACCCATGCTCTGATGCGTAGCTCGACAATCGTGTAATCGTGATTATGTTGTCTTTACTAAAAATCTTACTATTCTCTTTAAGTTACACATAGTAAACAGATTTCAAATAACTGCAATGATCTGTTTACTCCTTAACTGGTTAGCAAACGTGTGCAGTGACATAATACCTGGATGAGAGCGAGCTATCTGATAGGCCCAGATGTCCCCACGCTGCTCTATGGGAAACGTAGTGTGCTGAAACAGCCTACGGGAGACACCGGCTACTTCGACATTTTCATCATTAAACTTTTCTTTTTTTTAGATGATGCTTAGCTATGGAGTTATTTTACCGCCAGTGGTTTACATAACAAACTAACATCGCTAGGCAAATGGTTTCCCCCAGCAACCAGTAAACTTTAACTGACATTTATACAGATGATTTAGCAAAATACTGTAAATAATCCGCAAAAATCCGATCTCTTCTTTAGGTATTTAGGCATAGCCTACGTTTGTCCTATGCTTTTCAAGTGATGTCGAAAATGTCGTCTTTACGAGATGAGCGTCCATGAACGCCACTGCAATGTCGTATTTATTAGTGGGAGACTGATGTTTTTGATGAACCCCGTAAGAGTAACATGACGGTTGGCAGTTTGGATGCTGCTACTGATAGGCATCTGTTTCAGTAAATAATTGATGCAGACAGTTTGTACTGTAAACCAGTCGTACTTGTGTTACTAAGTAATGACAACACACGAACACTTGCAGGGTAAAGACTTTTTAAAATTGTTGTAGATTTCTCTGAATTTTCTTTTATAATGTATGCTAATCAGTATGTATTCATACATAATTATATTAACTTTGTAACCGTATATTCATGCATTATATTATTAATTTGTAGCCATGATTAATCTTTTAATTAACTTTTTTACGATACTGTGAGTGTTTTACTGTATGTCTCTGTCCTTCACTGGTAATGGAACTAGGGGTAGGGATGTGTGTGTGTGCGGAGTGCATTGTAAGTGGACAGGCTGTAAATATATTATAGTTACGTAATATCATTTACTATTTTGGCATAACCATACAATGTATTTGAGTATGACAGTATGTGGGATATGTATTTGTGATGATAATTAGATGGTAAAATTAAACATTTATATAAAACGGATGTGTGGGAACTGACGCTACAATTACATTCTGGGCAAGGGAATTGGGTAGCTTTCAGGAGAAGAACAATCCAGATTCTCTGGGGTTTGGAGAACAATTGTGACAATGTCTAGACCAACATACAGAACAGTATACAAAGAACGTGAGAACTGTTGATCATTGGCACCTTCGCATCGCTGTTATGATGTGTGGTTGTCCTTATTGCCTGTACTCCAGTAGATGCAATAAAATTGTCTGCTTCTCCATGGAAACTTTAATTCGGCTTGAGTGTGATTTTTGATTAAGTAGCAGAATGTAGTCTGTCAAAGAAATGTGACAGAAAATGATTAAGAAATATGTGAAAAAACATAATATTGTAACCTATTTGATTCAGTTGTATTCTATTGTGTTAAAACATTACTCACATAGCCTAATACCCTTCTTGTTCGCTTAATTTTCTTTTAGTAAGCCATAATAAACTTGCTGTTTCTGACTATACAAAACCAGAAGTAAAATGGTTTCTTATGGTCTCCATTTTCACCACCTGACCAAAACCACTTGAACGCATATCATGTCGTAATTATGACCTCCAAACTCGTAAGTAGGAATTTCCGAGGAGGACTTTATTTGCAGCATTATTTGCAGACTAGTGAATAAAATAACACAAAAAACACTTGTGAACTATTTACACCATGTTGTTTTGTTTTTTTGAGAACTTTTTTTTTTTTACTTACAGTGAACCTCTAATAATGTGGTTCATCGCAAATGAAATTCAACACACATTTCAAATGTTCACCCATCCAAGTT
Organism: Ancistrus triradiatus; assembly: GCA_025084515.1. Classification (NCBI taxonomy): domain Eukaryota; kingdom Metazoa; phylum Chordata; class Actinopteri; order Siluriformes; family Loricariidae; genus Ancistrus; species Ancistrus triradiatus. Next base: position 215,911 of record JAJAGP010000750.1, on the reverse strand, counting down.
TAAGTCATAAACAAAATAAGAGAAACATTGCACAAATAATGTCTTATTTTAATGATAACACAACAGTACAAACAGATTTGAGAGCAGATATTGTAACAGCTTTTAGGCAATCATACCAAAAACACACTCCATTACCACAGAGACTCAGGGAGGTTAGTGCAATATATTTCACTGCTGACCTGCCCTCCACAAGCCTAACGTCTAAATAGCATTGTTTTTATTCAGTACTACAAGACAGAGAACATGTCTTCATAGAGATTGTGTGAGATCAACACTCTTTGATCCAGTTCAGTGTATTTCTCTCCTTCCTTAACTTTTCCATTGCACTTTTTCATGGCATACACATTGAGTAGCTGATGCTCAAACATGTTTCTGTCATGCCAACTGCTCAGTCTCTGTGGTGTGGCCCTGGTTTGGATGGAACCTCAATCCACTGCGGTGTTGCTCCACAACCTCATGGGCAGGAGATATGTTCTTTTCCTCTCTCTGTTTCCTCTTACTCTCTGCTCCATCTCTAAGCTGGTGATAAATACATGTAAAATAAACAACATCCAAACTTAATACATTTGGTGGACAAAACTGGAACCCCTTCTGAAAAAGCTGTACAGGATGTGTTATGGTGATTGTTAACAAAATGTATTTGTTTATTGAAACTGCAAAATTATTACTCTGAACAACTTGAGGCAACTAACAGAGTTAACGTAGTGATGACAAACTGGAGAATAATTTAAGATTTGAAGAGGAACCGTCTCTAAAGTCAAGCCAACCATGTAACAAGTGAACATGGATCAATGGCAAAATTCCAGCCCTTGTTATTACCCTGGCTTGGCTCATTTGAACTATCAGTGGGCAGGCTACGTAAGTCTAAGCATGTCAGAGGTCCTGTGTTTAGGGGTCTGCACTTCGGAGCGTCGGTTGGTGTTGTGCTTCGTTTGTCATATCCATGCTTCATCTTCATTTAAAATTTGCTTTGATAAACTCTTTGATAGGTGTTTTTTAATTCTTGTTTTGAAACACTGATTTGCTGTGGCACTTGATTTAATCCTGGCTTCTGTTTTGACTCTAGTTTGACTGTGTACGGTTGTGCATACATTTTCTGAAAGAAAATGCCTAAAAACACATCATCATTATCCTAGTGCTTGTCCCGCTGGTGCGAGGTCCGCCCACTGCCATTCGATGTGATCGAGAATACTCAGTTGCATCGAATGGCAGTGCATGTCTTTGGACTGTGGAAGGAAACCGGAGTACCTGGAGTAAACCCACACAGACACGGGGAGGTCATGCAGGCTCCACACAGAAAGGACCCAGGCCGCTCCACCCTGGGATTGTCCCTCACCTCTGGCTTCCTATCCTGACACCTTTTCGCAATATTATAAAGACCCTATCATTGTTCTCCATCATACCTCTTCCACCAGCATTCTCTGACTATCACACCCCTTTCATCCTTGCCCACTAGACCTTACCCTCACTATCCCCCTTTCCTCCATCCTTAATTTCCTCCTCTTTCTCTTAACTCCTTCCCATCAAACCAAGGGTACATATACCTGGTTAAAAGTATGTATTTCAGAATTCTGTTCGACACAGCTGTACCCATACATAAGCCTCTGTATGTGTAAATAAACTATAGATGCTGAAAATCATATTTTCTGACTCCTGAGAAGCTGAATTTCCAACATCCCAATATGAGATTTTAGTTTTGTTTTCACCCTGCCCAATTCTCCATTCCCTGCCCGACCACTCCACCAAGAGATAAGCGCCTTCTGAGAACTTGCTGCCCCTTTGTTCTTTTTTACTGCCAGGTTAACAACTTCTACATTGAGATGTGTGTACATTTACAGCTTCTACAATGAAACCGCATGGAGGAATGTTCTACATTTCACCAATACACCCGCCTTCCTTGCCATTGCCTCAATCAGCCAACGGGGGAAGATGGGCAGAGGGATGACTGACCAGGCTGGATGAACAGGCTAACATTCCCCCACAACTCTGCCCAGGATATGCAGGGTTAAAACAATACTGCAGAAGAAACTGTTAAATCACTAGTGTCTCCTGCCAACAGTCATATCTGGTGCTGCACTTCATATGGTACCACAAACACTCAATAATCTCAATGATACTTACATGATATCCTCTCAGGTACAGATATCCTATAACAGCCATCACAAACATCGTAATCACCACAGCCAATGCTATTAGAGTCATTGGGTAAAACCATGTGTCTTCTTGTTCTTTAACTGGCCTTTCCTCTGAAATAAATACACAATTAGGGTTTTCTTTAATGATTTAAGTGTTATTTATGTTGTCCAACATTACATCCACCAGTGAGCTACTTCCAGCCTCAAGCTGTTAACATAACTGGATCATCTCTGAAGATTTAAGAAAAATAAGTTTGAGGTGAGGGGATGAAGCTCCTCTGGTTAAAAATCTGAATCTCAGTGTCTTTAAACAAGAACAAAAGATTCACCTGTTTATCCAGAACACACTTATTTAATTAAACAGTTATAAGATTAACACAAAGCATTTCTGTAAGTCGTTCTGAGCACTTACCTTCCACAGTGACAGTGTACATATGGATGATCTCTTTATTCCGCTCATCCTGGATGATGTAAACTCCACTATCAGACAGATTCAGCTCTCTCAGGTTAATATTGCTGTGATTGAGTGATGCTCTCTGATTATATTCCGGGTTACACCTGAGTTCTGATTCCTCCACCACACAGATCCGGTGACCTGATGAATCCTCTGATTCTCTGCTGTTATAAATCAGCTCTACTGGATCTGATATGGATAAATCCAGCAGCAGATCTTCGCCAGGACGTTTCTGAACCAATGAGATCAAAGCTGAGGAGAGAAAACAGGACCTTTAATCGTACGCAGCTATAATTTTTAGCTTATACAGTATATCATCAGTAGGTCTTACGCTCAATGCTGAGACGAACTTCACAGACGTCTTTCCCCTTGCAGCGGCAGATGTACCAGGTCCTCTTACTGTAGTCAGCTGCACTGACACTCAGAGTCAGATCTCCCTTCAGGTACTGATCGTGAGAGATGTTATAGCCCTCCTGTGAGCTGCAGGTTGTTTGATCACACCGAGCCACAGGATCATTTGGTTTGTTTAACATGGTCCAGTGGGCTACACCAGAACATTTAATTTTACAGGGGAGAGTAACGGGCTGATTGAAATTCGCCCTTTCAATCATGGCAGCCAACACAGGTTCTGAAAAAAAGGATTAAAGTTTAAGTCGAGGCTTATGAGTTATGAAAAGTGTCATTATGTAAACCTATAAAATTAGTTATTACTATTTCCCATTAAAGATTTGTTACACACACAAAGCTCTGATTTGGCAGACAGCATATTTATATCACTGAAAGAATGACACAACAGCTGATTGAACACACATTTACCTGTTATGGTAACGATAATGATGTAGACAAATTTGAAGATCAGTTCACAGACAAAAGTGCTGCAGCATCGCATGGCTGAGGAACACAACATCAACACAATCAATACCACACTACTGTCTCTACAATCTCCAAACCCTAACCCAAGATTCTAGTGTTCTAGTTGTAGTGTGCTTAGAGCAGTCTGAAACCTACAGAAGGAAGATTGTAGATGTGTGTAAGTCTGGGAAGGGGTTTAACATGATTGCAAAAAAACTGGAAGCCAATAATTACGGAAGATCACATGGAGGATTTCAAACCCAGATCAGGGCGTCCCAGCAATTTCAATTTGAGACCAGACTTAAAAAAATAATAAAGGAAAAACACACAACAGAACATCACAGGATCTGCATGCCTCTCTCGGCACTGTTAAGGTCAAAGGGCAATCATATATTAGACAGTCATTAGAAAGAGACTGCACAAATTTGGCCTACATTGGCGCTGCAGCAATGTGACAGGAAGAGTAAAGTTTGCTAATGTGTATATAGGCAAGGGCCAGGGCTTGGCAGATCATATTTCAGTTATGAACACAAAAATACAATATATAAAATGTAATGATTAATTTATTATTATCCAAAAATAACATATTTGGTAAGTCAAATAAACCCAGCATAAATAAGTGTTGGGTTCATAGGTCAGACCAGTTTCCTGGGTCATTTTAACCCAGCATCCTTGTCAGAATGAACAAATATGTGGGTTAGTTGAGCAATCCACTTTACTAGGTTATTAAATATATCATATATTTAGCAAACCATCTTGCTGGGATATTTTAACCCATCATGTGTTCTGTCCAATGTTTAACCAGAACCTGGGTTAAAAACTACCCAAATTGTGTTGTTTTCAGCCCAGCATTTTTTAGAGTGTGTAAATTAAGATGCTATGTTATAGGTTTGGGACTGCCTTAACCGAACACAGAATGAATTATAAATCATCTATCATACCAGAAAATGCTAGAGAAGAATCTATCAGAAAGTTGAAGCTGAAGGATCATGATGTCAAACATACCAGTAGATCTACCAAGGAATAGTTAAAGGGAATAAATGCCGGGTTATGGAAGGGTCTGTTCAAGGCCCAGAGCCAAGTTCAGCTCAGTACTTTGTAACATAACCTTTGTTGGCAATGACAGAGGTCAAACGTTTCCTGTACGCCTTCACCAGGTTGGCACACACTGTAGCTGGTATTTTGGCCCATTCCTCCATGCAGATCTCCTCTAGAGCAGTGATGTTTTGGGGTAACCGGAACTTTCAACTCCCTCCACACATGTTCTATGGGGCTGATGGTCTGGAGACGGGCTATCCAACTGCAGGACCTTTAAAATCTTTTTAACGGGAGCACTCTCCTTCGTTGCCCGAGCGGTGTGTTTGGGGATCATTGTCATTGGCTGGAAGCCCCAGCCCGTTCCATCTTCAATGGCTCTCACTGAGGAAGGAGTTTTTGGCTTAAAATCCACGATACATGCCCGTTCATTCTTTTCCCTTAACACGGATCATTCGTCCTGTCCCCTCTGCAGAAAACCAGCCCCAAAGCATGATGTTTTCCACCGTCCACCCCCATGCTTCACAGTAGGTATGGTGTTTCTTGGGATGCAGCTCAGCATTCTCTTTTCTCCAAACACGCCCAGTTAGTTTTTACCAAACTGTTTCTATTTTGGTATCATCTTACCACAGGATATTCTCCCAATCCATCCTCTTCTCTTCTGGATCATCCATATGCTCTCTGGCAAACTGCAGATGGGTCCTTTACATGCTCCTTGGCTTAAGTAGGGGGCAACGCCTGGCACTGCGGATCTTGATTACTGATGAGCCTTTGGTTACTACTTTGGTCCATCTCTCTGCAGTTCATCATCATGTCTCTTCTCCGTTGTAGTTCTGGGATTTTTGCTCACCGTTCCTCATGACCATTTTGACCCCACGGGATAGATCTTGCGTGGAGCCCCGATCTGAGGGTAGATTATCACATGGTCTTGTATGGCTTCATTTTCTTTACAAGTTCGTCCCACACTGATTTATATCACACCAACCTGCTTGCCTAGTGTAGATTCACTCTTCCCAGCCTGCTGCAGGTCTACAATTTTCTTCTTCTTTTCTTCCTGGTGTCCTTCAACAGCCTCTTCTCTTCTCACGTCTTGGCCACTGGTTTAGTTTGGAGTCTGACGTTTGAGGCTGTGGACAGGTGTCTCTTATACAGATAACGAGGTCAAACAGGTGCCATTAATACAGGTAACCAGTGGAGGACAGAAGAGCTTCCTAAAGAAGATGTTACAGGTCTGTGAGAGCCAGACATCTTGCTTGTTTGTGGGTGACCAAATACTTATTTTCCACCATGACTTACAATTAAATTCTTTAAAAATCCTACAATGTGATTTCCTGGATTTTTTTCTCATTTTGTCTCTCATAGTTGAAGTGTAGCTATGATGGAAATTACAGACCTCTCTCATCTTTCTGAGTAGGAGAACTTGCACAATCAGTGGCTGACCAAATACTTTTTTGCCCCACTGTAACAAAATGTGGAAAAAGTGAAAGGGTCTGAAGACTTTCTGAATGCACTGTATGATCATGACTTATTGAATTGACTTATTTTGCTCTTTTTTAGATGATGTGAATGTGTGTGATCGATTGTTGTCTAATATTGATATAATAAATAGTTTAATTTTATTTTAGTTGTGTGATTTGTGCTTAAAAAATGTAATGCATAGAGAATTTTATTTGGTAACATTTATCAAATGAAAATGTTTACTTAATTATTATTAGTAATATAACTTGATAACTAAGTAACTGAAAATGTCAAACAGAACAAATACAATAAAATCTACTTATTTACTTCATAAAACATGACGATTTACTTATTATTTTGATGACTGTTTTTGAAAAATTTACTGAATTATTTTAAGTAAAAGTAACTTGCAGTAGCTATAATTAAGTACCATTTGCTTAATATTCAGTGTTTATTGCAGGATTTTTTCAGTTGGAGTTATGAAGCCCTCTCTGCCATGGGCATTACATTTTGCGATTTCAAGACATTTCATAAAGTTCTGAAGCAGTGCAGCAATAATTTTTATATTGTAGCAGAAACACTGATATTTTTTAAATGTTACATTTTATGGTAAGTACATTTTACTTAATACTGCCAAGTTAATATAGCAGTAAAATTGATTGTTACGAGGATTTTTTCAAGTAAAACCTACAAGTTATTTTTTTCATTGCATTTATCAGCACATTTCAAGTTAGCTAGGAAGACTGTACAGTAGCTGTAAAGCAGTGTAAGCCGTCTGCATACAAAATGTCAGTAAGCTATCTGAAAAATGAAAAAGATGACAAAAAAATGATTTAAAAAAGATATTTAAATACACAACATTACCATAAACTTGAAGTAAAAATGAAAATGGGTCAACTAGCTAGAAGCAATTCATTTATCTGCGAATTACCAATGTAGTATGTAGATTCATATTGAGGATTAATATAAAAAATAATTATTAAATAAAAGTAAATTTGTATAAAAATAAATATTATGCATTCTACTTTTTGAGACGTCTCAAGACATGGTGATGGCTGGGTATGAAGAACTGAACATTTTAATCCACATCCTTTATAGAGCGCCAATCATAATCTAAATACGCTCACTGACAAATGAAATAACTAATAGGTGATAAGCGAGATTTAATTATCCCACAAGGGGAAATCTGTCTTGTTACGGCAACAAGAGGGAAGAAACAGAATAAACACAAGTTTACACACACTTTAAAATAATGAAGTAAAAAGCACTATGAAGTAATGTAGCCTACAGTAAAATAATATGGCTCTTCAGCTTTACATACGACTGTTGTAGGCGGGTGTCCACATAGTTTTGGCCATTTGCTACCTGAGACAGAAGAACCGAATTTAAAGACTGGCTGTAGATTAAGATTAAATAAGATACAAAGCTGGACCCAAGGTTAGACCGTCTTTATTTATATTGCCTATCGGTTTATATCCACGTTCCGATATTCAGTATCTCCATGGTAATGTACAGATGTGCATAAAATCAGAACTCACCTGGATTTCCGTACTTCTGGATATCTGTAAGAAATGTCGTTGTTCTGAGGTGTTCTGAGATGTTGCTGTTCTCCGATTTCTCTTTCACTTGCTACAGTCGCCAAACCAGCCAAACCTGTCTGTGTTTCTGTTCTGTCGGCAATGCGTATTCACACTCATTAAAAAGATGACATGTAGACATTTTGAGGATTGCTTCTTTTGTGTAGTTATGCTCGTAATGATCACACAATCACAGCAGCTTTAGAAACGTCAAGAATGCGAGTAAAAATACCGTACCGTAAAAATACGAGTTTTTAACTTATATTTTATTTTTTAATGCCTTTCACCAAGTTAAGTGATTATAATACATGAAATACTACTGCGTTTCTACCACAGGGTGTCTCTAAAAACAAATTCTGCATGTGCTGCGTTTCAGTTGCCAAAAACAAACACATACCTTTTATGTTCTTTTGAAGACTTTTAATGTTCACGAGTCTTTACAGTTACAGTTCATCAGCCGCTTAAATTAGAAATGATTTTACACAGCAGCAAAGTTAAAACAGAAATAAAAAGGCACAGCGCGAGTCAGGCAGTAATAAATACAGCAAAGGGCACGTGCATTAAAAAATTAAATATAAAACACAAACCTGTGTTAAAACGGAAAGAAACACCTCCCACTGGGAGAACTCAAAAACACACTCACACACTCTCTCTCTCTCTGGGACTCACACACACACATACACACCCACACCAAGGAACAGCAGATGCACTGCACTCCGGAATAGGTGGATGATTTCATAAACAAGATGTTAAAGGACTTGAAGTTATAAAAATAATAAAAGCTGTGATGTCATCGGCTCAGTCCTGAAGGATAGATTCATTTATAGATGCTTAATAAACTTAAGATAAAATCCTATAAATGTCTTAAATTAAAACAGAAAGCAGAGTTTGAACAGGAGAACGGCGTCAGGTGATCATACCTCCACTATCGTGTGTGTGTGTGTGTGTGTGTGTGTGTGTGTGTGTGTGTGTAATCTAGAGTAATGTGTTTCTGTAGCACCGTTAGGGGCTCTGTATGTGTGTGTGTGTGTGTGTGTGTGTGTGTGTGTGTGTGTGTGTGTGTGTGTGTGTGTGTGTGTGTTAGGGCTGGGCAGGTTTCTTCAGTACTGCAGTGTATTTCAGTGGAGCTTCATCATCCCTCAGCTGAACCTCAACCACCGAGAACAGGGAGATCACCTACACACACACACACACACTTAATAATTACAATTACTATGACAGCAATAACAATATCCATAATAATCTGATTTGGGACATGTCCACTTCAAATGTGCACTACACAATGAATAGGGTGTGTGCTTTGGGACATGTCCGCTATATAGGATTTTAAGTGCACTCTGTAGCGAATAGTGTGTGTTGGATTGGAACACAAACCATAAAGGCGTACAAGCGCACTATGTAGTAAATAATGTTTGTGGTTTGGGACACACCCATTGCAAAGGTGTTCAAGTGCACTAAACTATGGAATAGGGAGTGTGTGCTTTGGGATACATCCAATATAAGAGTTTGTTTTTTGTTTTAAGTGCACTATATAGTGTGTGATTTTGGACTCACCCTCTACATAGGTGTTCATGTGCACTACATAGTGAATAGTGTGTGCACGTTTTGGGACACATCCAATATAAATGCACTGAAGTGCACTACATAGGGAATAGGATCTGTGATTTGGGACATGGCCACTGTAAAGTGGTTTAAGTGCACTATACATTGAACACAGTATGTGATTTGGGACACGTCCCGAAGCATACAGTGGGTGTGGTTTTGTTACCTGCGTTACTGTTTCCTCTTGGGGTTCGCTGGGGGCCCAAACAAGGGTCATCTCGGGGCGTTTCCCGATTTTTCGGAAGCTGTAGGACTGCAGCCCCTCCACAGCCTGAAAGGAAGAGCGGGTCAGAGCGGGTAACGGGCACAGGCACTCAGACAGCCGGGCACAGAGCAGTAAGACGGGCACTCACGTTACAGTAGATCCGCTTCTGAACGCCGTACCGCAGCAGCAGCACATCAAAGCTTTTATCCAGCATCCCCATCACCATGGCCTCCGAGTCCAGGGGGCCGCACTCCTGCACACACACACATGCACACACACGGGCACACACACGCGCGCTCTCAGTACAGGGTACCAGACTGGTCGGTAGCAGGCCGGTCCGGTCCGTGGTGGGGGGGGTTACCTTGATGAAGATGCTGAAGAACAGCTCGCTGCTCATCTCCTGTACTCTCTTTGAAGCCATCTTCTTATCGTTACACACCAACGCCTGCTTCTGCACCTCATCCTGTGCCAGGTCCACCACGGGGCCGCACCCTGCAACACCACATCACCACCAGTCAGCCCACCACTGCACCCACCGGGCCCCCGTGTGTCTGTGAGTGAGTGTGTGTGTGTGTGTGTGTGTGTGTGTGTGTGAGAGTGAGACCGAGAGAGGCAGCCAGCAGTCGGTGGACGATGATGTCGGCGTAGCGGCGGATGGGCGAGGTGAAGTGTGTGTAGAGCGGCACGTTCAGAGCATAATGCCGGAACTGCTGCTCATCCTTCAGCACGCCGGCACAGAAATACACCGCCATCTGCACACACACACACACACAGTGTACTTATACATGTCACACTATAGGGTGCACCATATTATACACACACACACACACATATATACATACATACATACATATACACATATACACATATGTGTGTGTGTGTGTGATTCAGGACACGGCCACTATAAGAGCGTGTAAGTGCACTATGTAGTGAGTAGGGTGTGTGATTTGGGAGGTGTCAGTGTGGCTGAACTCACCTGCATGGGCCGAGCACACAGGTGTGTAAGCACCGCCTTCCTCGCTGTGCTGTAATCATCATTTCCTACGGCCTCCTCCAGACTCACCTGCACAGGTACAGACCAACCATCACACACTCTCTCCCCGCCCCCCCCCAATCCTGTGTGTGTGTGTGTGTGTGTGTGTGTGCGCGCGTGTGTGTGTCATACGTGCAGAGCTCCAGCTGAACTCAGGTCTATATTGAGGCCGATATCATCGCAGAGCTGCTGTAGCGCCTCCATCAGGCGGCTCTGAGGCTGGGCATGTCGGCGCAGCAGGGCCAGCTCAGGGTTCGAACGGTAGATATGATGAGCTACAGTCATGTTCGCTAACAGCATGAACTCCTCCACCAACCTGCAACACACACACACACACACACACACCATTAATGCTAGTGTCACTGTAAGGTATTTCTGTTAATCAAAGTACAAACTTCCACACACTCCTACAGGAATAACACTCACACGTGCACGTGCACACACACACACACACACACACACACACACACACTCTCTCACTTGTTGCTGTCTCTGTACTGGTAGATGTAGCAGCCCTGAGGATTTCCCGTCTCCGAGTCCAGAGTGAACGATAACTTCATCTGGAAGGTAAACAACAACAATGATGACATCATCACCCTACAGACATAACGAACTAACGAACTAAAAACAAGCCTAAATAATAATCTGATTCCTAAGTCAGCTCTAAGTAATCATTTGTTGTTAAAAGATTCATGAATCAGATATAGCCCTTAAATGATTCAAGTATCAAATGATTCGGCTCTCGGGTGATTCAGGAATCAGACTGTTTAGCAACCAAACGATTCAGGAATGGAACCCTTTACCCAAATTCTAATTAAGGATGACTTTTTGGAACAGTCACATGGTTCATCATCATCATACTAAAGACATAACACACAAACTCATACCTCATATACACACACACACACACGATTCACTCAACTTTCTATTTCTGGGTTTGGAGTTAAATACACAATCTGGTGCTTTAATCATTTGATTTCTAAATCATGTTATTCCTGAATCACTGTTTCTAAATTGTTTAATTACTAAATCCTTTGGTTTTTAAATTATTTGATTCCTGAGTCATTTGATTTCTAAATTCTGCTTCTTAAATCATTTAGTTTCTACACAATTTTTAAACCAGTTGAGTTTTAAACAATTTCGTTTTAAAGCCACTTGATTCTTCAATCACTTAGTTTCTAAAGCATTTAATTCCTGAATCATTTCATTTCTAAATAATCCCTGAACCAAAAAGCAAAAAAAAAAAAACAGTAAATGATTCATCAGTAATTACATGAATCAGTTAAGTAATTTGTTTCATAAGTCATTTAATTCCTTTCTCCCAGTGGATTTGAATTGACTATTTAGAATAAAATCCTAAAGACATTAAAAACACTGGCGTATAAATGAATCATGACTCGTGAATCGGAACCGGAACAAATTATTCATTGGAAAAATCAAACGATTCACGAAAAAAAAGCGACTGAGGTGCGTTACCTGGTCGAGGCGCAGAGCCCCGCCCACAAAGCGCTGTGAGCGCAGGTGTTTGGCGATGGCGTGCAGGTGCAGGACGGCCTGATGGAGGCGCTGCAGTGTGTGTTCAGGAGAGAGCAGAGGAAGCTCATCGGCACCGAAGAGTTTACCAGGAGAATCGATCAGGCTCTGAGCGTGGTCATAACTCAGCTTCATACAGGAACGGATCACCGAGCGGCCCAACCACTCCCTCAGGATCTACATGTATACACACACACAGCAAACTGTATCATTAGATTAATGAATAAACAAATGGTTTTAAATCACCAGTGTGTGTGTGTGTGTGTGTGTGTGTATATATATATATATATATATATATATATATATATATATATATATAGATATGGTGTGTGTGTGTATGGTGTGCACAGTGTGTTACCTTCCCCTCAGGGGATAAGGTCCAGATGACAGAGAAGGTTAATCGGTCAGTCTGAGGATTCAAACTGCACAGCTCCTCACACAGCAGCCGAGGCAACATCGGGATCACCTACACACACACACACACACACACACACACACACACACACACACACACACACACACACACACACTTTATCTAAGCTCGTTCATTTAAAAGCTCCCTCTAATGTAACACGCACTCACCTTCTGTACCAGGTACACACTGGTGGCTCTCCGGCTCGCTACTAAATCCAGAGCGTTACCCTCCTGCACAAAGTAACTCACATCCGCTATGTGGACGCCCACCTCGAAATTACCTATATATACACACACACACACACACACACACACACACACACACACACACTTTAGTAACACAGCAGGAAGAAATCAGTAACACATCAGTTGAAGGACTGTGGTAGCCTAGTGGGTAAGGTACTGGACTATGGACCAGAAGGTCCAGGGTTCAAATCCCACCTGCCAAGCTGCCACTGCTGGGTCCTTGAGCAAGGCCCTTAACCCACAACTGCTTAGATTGAAAGACTGTACCAATTGTAAGTCGGTCTGGATAAGGGTGTCTGCTACATGCTCTAAATGTAAATGTTTAATCCAATAAGTGAATCAGCAGGGCCAAAAGTTTTGCACACACCGCCCATGTAAGGAGGGACGGATCATCTGGAAGCAATGGCTGCGAGTCACATGACTTGATAACTGAGTCATTTGATTTCTAAACAATCTATATTTTTAATCACTTCATTTCCAAACAGTTTGATTCCTGAACTAATGCTTGCCAAACCAGGTTATCTTTCAGAGATCTGATTCAAACTTCATTTCTTTCCTTTCTGATTCAGATACAGGAATCATTTTAATAAAATATCTGGATTTTAATTCATGCTGAATATATTCAGGAATCATTTTAACTGAATCAGCATCATTGTAAGAAGTTCTATTAATCACTTAAGCAATCTGATTCATGAATCATTTGACTGTTACGTGATATGAAAGGGACACAGCGGAGTTCCAGAGATCCCCAGGTCAATCCTGAGCTGGGACTCTGCCTGTGGAGTTGGCATGTTCTCCCTGTGTCTGTGTGTGCTTAGCCCCACAGTCCAAAGACATGCGTTAGGTTCCAATGCCGGAGAACGTGAGGCTATTGAAATGTTTGAATAGTGAATCATCTACTTTGACTCCTGAGTCATGTGATTGCTGAACAGTAGCAAACAGATTTGAGAGTCATCTGACTAAATAATATTTAATGAAGGGTTTCTAATCACCATCGGGGAGCTGTTTGCAGGACAGAGCATCGTCCAGATCTCGAGCTGTGGCCGGATCGATGGTGAACACACACTCCCTCCTGTAGCAATCATCATCATCATCATCAACTCTCACCTCACGGTGCGGTGATATGTTATATTAAATAGTAGAATTGGTTTTAGAGTCCTACCTGAGGTCTCGTCTCCCGAGGATCTCTGCAGGTGGGATGGTCCAGGATCCGGCACGAGGCAAACACGCCAACACGTCCTCCGGAAACTCCGAGTAATCCACATCGTACTCCATCAGCATGGCCTCGGTCTCGGGGTCGATCACTCCTGCCTGGCCCAACGACCTCACCAAGCGCCTACACACACACACACACCATCATAAGCAGATTGATTAATCCAGTTATGGTGTGTGTGGGTGTGTGGGTGGGTGGGTGTGTGGGTGGGTGGGTGTGGGTTTGCGGGGGGGGGGGGGGGGTATTGTGAGTCACCCCTCAGCGAAGGTGGTGTTACAGGACCAGCCGGTGATCCTGCAGATGAACAGCGTCTGGCTGTAGTCCGAGGGCCGAGAGGGGAAATCCGGAGGGCAGTCGGTTAGAGGGACGTTTATCCGGGGCACCCGGTGATCGGACGGGCAGAACAGAGCGTAAGGTTTATCAGGGACCAGCTTAATAAAGCCCGAGGCTGCACGAGAATGTTTCTGCTCCACTATATACACCACCTACATCAAATCATACAGAAATATAACATTATAAATATTAGAAATAGATATAAACATTCTGCTCCATTATATACACCACCTACATCACATAAATTAATATAAAATATTATAAAATACATAAAAACCATTCTAAATTATAAATAAATATAACATTATAAATACATACATACAATTCTGCTAAACTATATAAAATAATAATAAATAACACTATAAATATATCAAATTATAAATAAAATATAACAATATATATAAAGAAACTTCTACATAACATAAAAATAAATAAATATTCTATATATAAAATCTACATAAAATCATAAATATACCTATATACCCCACCTAAATATAACAATAAGTAAATATTATATTATGAATATATAAAAGCATTCTGCTCCACTATAAACACCACCTACATTAAAAACAACACATATAATATAAATAAACAATAAATAAATATAAAATGATACATCTATTTTAAATCTATCTGTGTCTCTCTCTCTCTCCACACACACACACACACACACACACACACTCGTTCTGCTTGCCTATAAGCATGTAGATATACGGCTAACTAACTGATGCCCTGAGGAGAGGGTACCTTTCCGGTGCGCTGCCCGCTGCCGGCTGAGGTGCTGCGGCTGCCTGCTGCTTGTTCTCCTCGTCCCGCTGCTACAGGAGCTAAACAACAATCACAAGATCAATCAAACGGGTCCACCTCACGCAGCTCCGCTCAGGGCGGGATGCTAACGAGTACCTGTATGATCAAGGGTAACTGCCTCCATCCTCTTGCTGAGATCTTCCTCCTCCTCCTCACTGTACTGAGCTTCTATAGTAACATCAGGATTGGAGGATTCACTCTGTCTCTGCTTCCCTCCCACCGGCTGACCAGCATCATCACCGTCCACCTACAGCACAGCACAGCACGTTACACCTACAGCGCCACCTACAGCACAGCACAGCACAGCACAGGTGCTCCCATACCTTCCACTGATCAGGAGGGAGGAGCTTCACCACCACCACGTCTCCGTTGAGAGCTCGATTCCTTGATACCATCCCGTCCAGGAAAATGTCTGCAGATCCATCCTGAGAAACAAAAACTAATCATCACCGATACGTTCAAGCTCCATCCAGCAGGGGGAGACAAACAATATAAATATATATATATATATATATATATATATATATCTCTCTCACACACACAGATACTTACAGGAGAGGGTATGTAGGCCTCGTGATAGTTCTTAGGGTTGATCCTTAGGGCACCCTAAAAACACAACAAGTGTCAGAGAGAAAGAGAAAGTGTGTGTGTGTGTGTGTGTGTGTGTGTGTGTTACCTGGAGCAGTTCTCCTCTCTTTAGTCCATCAGAGACGTCTTTAGTGGACATGTACTCCTCAAACACTCGGCTCCTCCCTCGGTTCCTCGCTCTGCTCTCTGTCACGGGACGACCTGCTACGCACGCACACACACAGACACACACACACACACACACAGACACACGTCACGGTCATGTGACCTGCTCCATTATGACATCATAACCCCGTCTTACCTTGAGCTTTTCCGGTTTTACTTTCCGTCTTTGGTTTCTCTGACGCTCCGGGGTCGCACCGTCCGTCCATCACCTTTGCTTCATTCTCTTTAGGCTTCTTCTTCTTCTTCTTCTTCTTCTTTCTTTTCACCTCTCCTCCTCCTCCTCCTTCCCCTTTATCTTTCCCCTCTGCCTTACCGGGGTTGTTTTCGTCTAGTTTCCTCTGCCTCCCTGTTGCAGGTTTGGGTCCCGATTCTCCGCCGTCCTCCTTCTTCCTCCCGTGTTTACGTCGCCTGTGGCTCTTCTGCGTCGCCCCGTCGCTCCCTGTCCCGGCCGGCCCGTTCGGCTGTGGGTCGCTATCCGTTCCGACCCGCTTCTGTGTATGTGCGCCTTCCCCAGCGTCGCTCGTCTTAGGATTAGAGTCCATTACAGCCTGCAATTGTGTTTGATCTGTATGAGACATAAGCACTGCTTTTGGACTCCGGGGCAGCGGACACACCTTACATTCTATCTAAACTATTAATGAATCAATACAATTAAATACTGAGCGCCCTCTTGCGCTCACAGGCTGAATGACACTACACATACTGCATAAACATCTTATACAAGTTCAAAAACAGAAACAAAATTCGTGTTCAGGAGCTAAAATAGTCCTTTTTGATTCCCTAATTCCAACCTCTTTAACATTCCGAACATAACTTAAAATCTAGTCTAAAGCTGAGGTAAAAGATCGGGAAAATGCATATTAATGCACATTTGCGACCCATTTTAACCCAGACAGTTGTAACATGTGCCTAACGTTAATATAATTCCAAGCCACAATGAATACAAACTCAGAAAAATCCAGAGAAACACAAATAACGCTAAAATAGGGCAGTTTAAATAACGTCTCCGCTTGCCCTAGCTTTAGCACGTTAGCAACTCACACACAATTTCACAACCTTATAACAAAACGCGCGTTTATTTTACACATTTAAACATGGTAAGAAACCTACATAATGCCCACAGGACACACCTCGAACCGTGTGTTCAGTGTTAACTACAGACCCCTCACACTTACTGCTTTAACTCCGTCTCACATCTGCTCTACTTTACCCTACAACACTGCGTAATAGGAGGGAACGTCACTATGAGCTCGCACCGCTTCATTATGGGTAATGTAGTTCTGACGATTACCGTGAAAACGCGTCTAAGGAACGTTTTATGTTCTACGAAGCGCTAGCACCAAACTTTAGCGTTGTGTTTATCATATAAGATATGAATTATATTTGAAAATAAACGAAATAGAATTGTATCAATGATGACCAAATACAGTTTTACAGTTTTGGGCAGCTAGCTTACATTTTTCTTTACTTTATCCTTGCATAGCTAGATATATAAGACAGTTTGCATAATATTACGTAGCAAGTTACTTTTAAAATTTATGTTGGATTAGCTAGCTCGCACTTGTGACCCTGTTTACATACTGTCGTTAGGTAGCTAAACATTTAGTTTAATCTAAATCTGGATTGCTAGCTTGTTAATGTGTTTACTTGTAAGGTAGTTTGCTAATACTTTTGCATTGATGTACAGACAAATAGCCTAATAATGTGATTTTTAAATATGATTAAATAGCAAGCTAGCTGTTTTATACATACTGTTAGGTAGGTTGTACTGTGACTTTGTTTATGTATGTTTATTAATATGCTAAACTTTATGGACTGTTACTGTGACTCTACATATGGTTAGGTCGCTAGCTGACATTTATTAATTGACTTTACATTAACTTAACATTCATTTTATTTCATATTATGCTCTCTAGGTTGTTAATGTGACTCGTACAATGTAATGTCTAGCCATTGTTTTATCATGTAGTTGGCTTAAGCAAGCTGGAGCTAAAGACACAGCAAACTACATGATTTCTGGCTGTTAAAATTATGCAGTGTATTTTATGGTATCCATCCTGTTAGCCATAAATGGCATGAATCATATTTATCTCGGATTGGCACCGTGCCGTATGTAACACCATTATCAGGAAATGAGCAGATGACATCATGGTCATGGCTGGGTTATAAACTGAGGCTGTAGATCAGTTTAGCAGACGTGTTTTAGAGCACGGGGTGATGGATATCAGGTGCTACATGCTGCTGTATGGGTTACTGGTGATGAGTATGGCTCTGCAGCCCAGCGCTAAACCCCTATCCATGGCAACTATGGTAACTACGCTACAGCACACGGTTAGTGCCTCTAAATTTCTGAAGCTGATTCTTATAGCATAATACAGAATGTGGTTAAAGCTGCAAGAACGCTGTTGCTAGACAACTGGGACCTATAATATAGTTCAGGGTTTATTGAGTTCTGGGCTTCGGGGGGTTCTGAAGTGCCATGAGTCTACATTCATGGCAGGAAGGCACCACAGGACTCGTACCTGGGTCCCCACAGTGGTGGGGTAGTGTCTTAAACCACTGCAAATCCTAAGCGCCCTGTTCTACACCCATGTCCCAAGGGATTTGCGTCTAGAGTTGTTTGGACCCTTATTGACAGTCAGAGACTTGTTCCAAAGCCAACAGATACTGAAGGAGTCTGTTGTATAGACTGTATAGATTATAGTAGCCTAGTAGTGTTGGTGCAGCACAGCGATAGAGTTATAGGTACAGGGTCCAACTCTCACCTCCAGTTACTGTCTGTATGAATTTTTACATGCATCTTTTTGAGTTTTATTCAGGTTCCTGCCAGAAACTCACAGCTGCTAAGATCAGTTCCCTTATCCAGTTCTTCCCTGTATGTGTGGATTTCAGGTGATAAAAACAACAGGACAGGGAAACAGCTCACATCCTGTGATGAAGCACAGAACACAGTCAGAGAGTCGCATAAAGATCAGGATGTGGAGATTCCTGAAAAGGAGGAGACCATCGAGTAAGAGGGAGGCTCGTAGGCACTGCTTCGGGTTTAAGTTGGACCGCATCAGTAATCTGAGCAGTATGGGCTGCTAGCAGGAGAGTTATCATGAACTGGAGCTGCACTGTGATCCAGGTGGACTAATGAAGATATGTGAAGATGTGCTTATCAGCAGAGTATT
Source organism: Ancistrus triradiatus (assembly GCA_025084515.1). NCBI lineage: Eukaryota > Metazoa > Chordata > Actinopteri > Siluriformes > Loricariidae > Ancistrus > Ancistrus triradiatus. The sequence continues at coordinate 197,088 of JAJAGP010000750.1, read as the reverse complement.
AAAGTCATAAAGTTTGGTGTCATGCAGGGGTACCTCTGGTCTGACATGCTAACGATCCAACCCCTGTGACTCAAGCAAATAAGGAAATAGGTTTTTCCTCTGCTGAGGATTTTTAAAATGGACTGACAAACCTCACCTCACCAGAGTTGGGATACAAACCGAGACAAGGTTTGTTTGTTGAGACAAGGTATTGTTTAATTTCATAAACAATAAAAATAACATTTGGATGTGAGATGGTTGGGCGATCTTTCCTTCTTTGTGATCTTACTGCGCATTTTGTACATCAGCATTACATTTTGGCAGCTTTGTTTAGATTTAATGAGCACAGAGTGGCGATCAGATATATAAGTGATGTCTGTGCGACAAGACATACCTGTGAGTTTGCAGTAACGGCGATTAAACACTTTGTTTTAATTTAAATGTGGCTATTCAGCAGCACAACTGTTTAACTGGTTTCAATGTGTAATGGATAGCATTCAGTGATACTGTTTCCCGGACACAAGTTAGGGATTAACCAAACATGTCACCCAACATCAGGAGAAACAAAACAAATCGTTGAATAAAACTTAGCTAAATGGTGTCCACAAATTGTTACCGAACTCAAGTAACCCGCGCATGCGCTGTGTCGGTAGCAGCGCAGGTAGATCCGGGACCTTGTGAAGCCCCGCCCTCCTAGTGACCGTTCGGAGTAGCCAATATGGCGGAGGTAAGAAAGCTACTAAATGATTTTTGGTCTTAAAAGCAGAACAAACTCGTTAAAAGTGGCGCGTTTTGTTTGTTTATCGGCGCTCTATCTGCGCTAGTCGGATTTTAATCATGCATGGGATTTATTTATGGCCGTGCTCTGTGAATACGGGAGATTTTAGTGATTAAAACTTGTTGGAATTGCCTCAGTTTTTATCAGGTAAACTTATTAGCCTCTTAGCGCTGTTAGCATTGGGGGCTATTAATATTAGCTGGCGTTATTTATTAATATTTAATCGATTTATTCTCTATGAGAGGCTCATTTATTTTTACACATTTCCTGAGTGTTTTAGCTCTATTTTATGTGTGTGTGTGTGTGTGTGTGTGTGTGTGTGAGCTCTGCTCCATAGACTGTGCTGGCCTTACAGCTCATTTACAGCTTTATTTCTATTTACACGCAGTGTAGAAAATCAGGTTTTATTTTAGTTATCGCATTTATACGCTTTAATATTTTATTAGATGAGATCTGCAGTGTTAGAGGGAAAAAATAAGCAATCGGATAAAATGACTACATATTTTTTATGACTAAATACTCGGTAATTAAATATTAAATAACTTGACTCTTATTCTAAGTGTAATAATAACGTTAATAATTATTAGTTTAGATAAAGTATTAACTAATTATGCTGGAGGTGTAAATAAACTGTTGGATTTAAATATTACAGAAAAATATCTAAAACTAATTAAAAATCTAAAATGTAATTCATAAAAAACAATTATTTGCTTTGTGTAAATTTTTTTTATACATATGCAGTTTACAATTGTGTTTATGAATCTGCAGTGTTAGAGGGAAGCCTGTGTGAAGTTGTTGTCAAATAAAATGACTAAATATTTTAAATAGTAATACACACGTGTGTGTGTGTGTGTGTGTGTGTGTGTGTGTGTGTGTATATATGTGTATATATATATATTACACTAACATTTACACTTGCATTAACGTTACATGAGTAAAAAATAAGTCCAAAAATGAAATGTAAACACAATGTCTGAATATTAAGTATTAACAATAATTATAAGTGTAAATATTGAATATAAATAACACAAAGTGTACATATTAAATACGAGATAAAACATTATAATAGAATAAATATTAAACGTTACATTTAAATAGTAATAATTGTGTGTAAATATTAAACATAAATAGTAATATAATAAGTATAAACATTAAATATAAGTAATAAAAAAATTATAGGCAAAAGTTATTAACTATAAATAATACTAACATTAAACAGTAAATAGAAGAAAAAAGTTTAAATATTGAATATAAACAATAATAACTAAGTAATTCTGAAATTGTAATTTAAAAATGAATAAATGAATCATTATTTTAAGTGTAAATATGAAGTCTATAGTAAAGAAGAGGTTTGCACTCTGTATAATCCAGTAGCGCCCCCTTTGGTAAAAAGTCATACAGTACCATAACCTGAGCAGTGTTTACACTTTGGGGCTCTGATGGTCTTGTGTTTTGTCTCCCTGCAGTCCTCCTTGGGAAATTCGAGCCCAGGTGAGTAGTGATGAGTTTGTGAGTGATGCTTAATTTCATAAATAGTTTGTGTCAGCTAATATCTGCTGATGTCCTGAAGCAGTATAGCCCATCCCGAGGCACTACAGGGTCCACATTAAAATGTGTGAAGTGAAACTCAGCAAAGTAAAGATTAGTAATCAAAGCAGGAAGATGGTACGGATGTGGGTGTTACGTGTGGTTACAGTGTAGGGGCGTGTGCGTGTGCGTGCGTGCGTGCGTGTGTGTGTGTGTGTGTGTGTGTGCGTGTGTGGGTACAGGGGGATCGGACAGTGTGGAGTTTGATCCTGCAGCACAGATGAGAGAGTACGATGAAGAGCAAGCGGCGGAGGAAGAGCTCCTGAAGAATAACACCTTCAGTAACGAGATCGATCACCTCGCTCAGGTAGCACACACACCTGTCAGCCCCTGTCATGAGCAGTGTGATTTGGGACAGAGCCGATGTTGTTTTTTATGAATAAATACCCGTGGTTTGGTCCTGAAGCAGGAAGGTGAGATGCCCATCCAGCAGTTGCACAGTCTGTACGGGTACGAGGCCTCAGGCTCTCCTGAGGAAGAGGAGGATGAGGAAGAGGAGGGTGAGGATGGAGAGGAGGAAGAGGAGGACGACGAAGATGAAGGAGAGGAGCTGGATAATGATGAGAGCAGCCGCAGCACCGGGGAGCTCAAACGGAACAAGGTAACGCAGCAGAGCAGGGACAGTGCTGCTGCCGCACCCCTGAGCGCCGCCCCTAACCTTCTCTGTCTCTGTGTGTGTGTGTGTGTGTGTCTGTGTAGGATGAGGGGCTGAAGATCTCTCCGAGCGTGGATGGGCAGACGACGGGCGACGCCCACTCTCTATCACCTAAAACTTCCGAACTGATCCGACATCACAACTGCAGGATCTTCCACAGTCAGTGTACACACACACACACACACACACACAGGGTTAGGTGGTGTTATCGTGGTTATATTTATAAATATTAAAAATGCTATAGACACAAGTCATTACTCTAAATTAAACTCAATAAATAAACTTTAATTAAATTGTTAGCATTACATGAGTAAAATAAGTGCACATATTAAATATAAACATTAATCATTCTAATGGTACATATGACATATAAACAATTATAAGTCTGAATATTAAACATAAACTAGAAACTGCGAGTGTATTGCGGCGGTGCGTTATCCTGCGACGTGCATCAGGGACCGAGTATGCAGGTCGAAAATCGACTGTAGTCATTGGCCGTTTCTTAATCTGCGTACTTCTCTGTACTTGTGTTCTCGTGTACTTGTGAAACGTCATCAGTGGCAGCCCAAGCACTGTTGCATTTCTAACTTCGCATCTAACCAAGTACGCTCCAATTCCCCGGATGTGTTCTGGATCCGCCCATATTACCGAGGATGCATCGATGCAGACTTGTGCGTACTTGAACAGCGAAATGTCCCACAATGCATTGCCATCTCAGTAATGGCGGATGAGAGGATTCTCAACTGGATGTATAATTTCTAAAGTAATACTGTTATTGTGTCACAAAATGAAGTTATAAGAGTTTTTTAGGCAAGAATGTAGTTGTTTAAAATTCAACTATGCGGTCAGTTTATCAAGATATAGCTTAGATAAAAAACTGATTAGCCTGAAATAGTAAAATATAGGCATAAGTTATTAACTGTAAATAATACTAACACTAAACATTAAATAGAAGAAAAAATGTATTTATTATCAATGTATATATTAGGTATAAATATTAATCTAGGGTTCTAAACATACATATTAAATTTAAACATAATTATCAATCTGAATATTAAACATAAATAATTCTAAGTGTGATTATTAAATTTAAATGGTAATAATAACATTTGTAAATATTCAATCTATATAGTATTATATGTAAACATTAAATATAAATAAGAAAATATAGGCATAAGTTATTAAGTATAAATAATCCTAACACTGTAAACATTAAAATGAAGAAAAAAAGAAGTGTAAATGTTAATATAAACAATAATTATAATTAGTGTAAATTTAAAATGTGTAAAAATTTAAAATCATGTATTTGCTCACAGATAACACAGCAGATGAAGAGTCAGAGGAGGACGAGGATTACGTTCCATCAGAGGACTGGAAAAAAGTAAACACTCACACACTCACACTCTAAATGCTAATGAAACACTTTTATAGTCATTGTGTGTGTGTGTGTGTGCAGGAGATCATGGTGGGCTCCATGTATCAGGCTGAGACCCCCGCCGGACTCTGTAATTACAGGGAGAACGAGAGAGGTGACACTCCTCCTCATTATGTACCGTATTTTTCGGACCATAAGGCGCACTTAAAATCCTTTAATTTTCTCAAAAATCGACAGTGCGCCTTAAAATGCGGTGCACCTAATGTATGAATTAATTCTGGTTGAGCCTTCTGACCTAGAACCGATTGTAGATGGTACACGGCGCTCCTAAATCTGTCAAAATGTTTTAGCACGGCCTTGGTAAGTTACGAAGCTTACGGCCACCGTAGTGCGCAGCATCGCGGGGTATTACGGTATGTGCTTCAGCATTAGGGTACGTGCATTCATTCATTCATTTTCGAAGCGGATTTCAAACACAACGCTATCGGTCACGCAGTACATGGACATAGAGCAGCTGCGAGAGAATTCACCATTAACGAATCAATGGTACGGAAGTGGAGGAAGCAAGAAGACGCCCTGCGCCAGGTAAAGAAGACCAAACCAATTTCATGCGCCTTATAACCCGGTGCACTTTATGTATGAAAATAGATCCGTTAGCAGTCGATCATTGATATTGCGCCTTATAACCCGATGCGCTTTATAGCCCGAAAAATACGGTAAACTGCTCCCTAGTCCCGCCCCCAGCCCCGCCCCTTACACTCCTCTCTTTGATCAGTGTACGAAAACGACGACCAGCTCCTGTGGAACCCGGACGTCCTGCCCCAGCGCGCTGTGGTGGAGTTTCTGACGGAGGCCTGCAAACGGACCGGGGACGAGACCGGGGTTGACGCCATCCCCGAGGGGTCCCACATCAAAGACAACGAGCAGGTACCGAAACGGGGAGAGGCAGCGGAGATGCGCTAAGGAGATACGTCACAGATACGATAACATGCGCGTGTGCGTGTGTGTGCGCTGCAGGCGCTGTATGAGCTGGTGAAGTGTAACTTTGACACAGAGGAAGCTCTGCGCAGACTCCGCTTCAACGTTAAAGCAGCCAGAGGTGAGAGCTGTACTTACTGTACTGAACAGGAGGGGCCATGGCAACACGGGGTACGTTTGTGTCGGGGAGTCGTATGTTAGTTCTGCATGAAGTGCGGGCGTGGCTCTTTGCTCTGTGTCCTGTGTAACGAGTGTAATTGTGGGCGTGGCTGAGTGCCAGTGGGTGTGTTGTTTTCTTCTAGTAGAAAAGCTCTGTATTGGAATGGGCGTTACTGTTGCTCCACCCCCTGTAGAAAGGATCTTTGTGGATGGGTGTGGCTGAGTGGGAGTGGGCGTTACTCTTCGCTCTATCTCCTGTAGAAAATGTGTGGGCGTGGCTCCAATTGGTAGTGGATGTTACACTGTGTCCTGTCTCCTGTAGAGAAGCTGCATGTGGGGGTGTGGCCTGTACTTCTCCTGTAGTAGAGCTCTGCGTGGGTGTGGCTCTTAGTGGTTGTGGGTGTGGCCAATGCTGTGGGGGGCGTGACTTTTGTTTTTTAAAGCAGAAGAGCTCTATATGAATGGGTGACCGTGTGGGCGTGGCCAGTACTTTTCTCATGGAAAAGAGCTCTGTGTCTGGCTGGCAGGGGCACGGTCAACAGTTTCCTTTTCCTTAGTGGGCGTGACCATGTGCTCTCTCTCCTGTAGCAGAGCTGTCTGTTTGGACGGAGGAGGAGTGCAGGCAGTTTGAACAGGGCCTGAAGGCTTATGGGAAAGATTTTCACCTCATCCAGGCTAACAAGGTAAAGCCCCTCCCCCTCAGAGCCGGCGCCCGTGGCAGCGGTGTTCTGTGCGGCTGATGATGTCATGTTGGGTGGCAGGTCCGGACCCGGTCGGTGGGAGAGTGCGTGGCCTTCTATTACATGTGGAAGAAATCCGAACGGTACGACTTCTTCGCTCAGCAGACCCGACTGGGAAAGAGGAAGTACAACCTGCACCCGGGGGTCACGTACGTTACCTGGGTTACATCGGGGGCGGGGTCATGGAGAGATAGTGTGTGTGTGTGTGTGTATGACGGTGGTTTGTTACAGGGATTACATGGACCGACTGCTGGATGAGACGGAGAGCACCGCCTCCAGCCGAGCTGCCACGCCCTCCATCACCCTCGGCCAATCGGAGAAGGACGACGTCTCCGGCCACAATGGTGAGCATTAGTTGTACGTCAGTGGCACGAAGTTCTGCTTTCAGATGGTTTGTTCGTACGCATGTTAGTGTTCCGGGGTCGTAGGGCAGAGCGCACAATAGGAGCAGTAAGGAGGCGCTGCGTCATCAGGCGTTAATTAAATCATTATTTGAGCATTAATTAAATTATCAGGCATTAATTAGTGAATTGTTGTTCAGGTCTGGCTCTCCACGGCTGCGTCCCAAACGCAGAGCCCCAAGCGCCCAGCGTGGAGCAGAAGCCTGACCCCCCGCAGTCGGACTTCTCCGAGGAGAATCGGGACCCCAACGGCTGCGAGAGCGACGGGTTGGTGCGGCACCCCCCGGAGAGCCAGAACGCAGAGCGACCAAATAAAAAATGCAGGACAGACACCGATCCCCCCGTCCAGGCTGAAACGGACCCGTCCGAAGTTAAGGAGTCCTGAGGGGCTCACGCGGGACACGATCGGAGCCCCCTCCCGACCGGGCGGGACTCTGGGACCGACCTCAGACTGACTTTTGAACCGGCCCGAGAAGCTCCCCCGTCCACGTCAGAATGGACTCTTCAGAGCTGAACAGACTCTGAGCCGCAGATGGAACAGAAACCAAAGGTTGTACCAAACCCCTGTGAGACGGGGGTGCATGTAGGATTCGGGGTGAACCCGGGGGACTCTGGGGGGCGGGGGAGGGGGCGGTGTTTCTGCGTTTACACGCCGAGCTTTCTTCCGTCTCTAAGGGAACGCCTCGGATTATTTTTGTAATGATGAGATATATTTATATTTTGTAAGCGAAACACTCTGCAGGAGACAGGACAGGTGAGGAGGGGTGCGCGTGACTAAGACTGTGTTACAGGTGTGTATAACGATGCGGGTTCCTGTTTCCTGTAATGACAAGGTTGGATTTCTGCTGCAGATCAGAACAAAGATCTCTTCAAGTGAAGACGTTTAAAGCTTTAATGCTGTGTGGTGTGGTTTGGTCCTGATACAGCGCTCTCTGGTGGCTGCTTATCATACACAGTACAGATCCAGAACGAGGCCTTACAAAGGCGAAGAACGATCCCTAATTAACCCCTTAATCACCGTCCAAATCATTCGAATCAGAACAGCACCAACCCCGGGCTCACATCAGTCATCCGGGTCAGGCTCCTTCCCATTCTTCATCATCATCATCAGGAACTCTCTGAGGACAGACAGACAGTGTGGGGTTAGGGACATGTGTGAGTGCACTATAGTGAATTGGACGTGTGGTTTGGGATGGGTCCACTAAAGGTTTTTGAAGTGAGAATTGGGACACGCCCAGTCAAGTGAATTATGTGCACTCTATAGTGAATATGGTGTGTGGTTTGGGACACGCCCACTATATAGGTTTTTTTATGTACACTATATAGTGAGTAGGGAGTGTGGTTTGGGACACGCCCACTAAAGGTGTGTATGTGCACGATGTAGTGAGTAGGGTATGTAAGGTGTTAGTGCACTATATGGTGAATAGATTTGGGACATGCCAAGTGATGATGATGATGATGAAGGGTACTTACTGGTTCCCTCCTGAGTGAAGGTGATGTAGGAGTAGGCGAGGCTTCCTGCGATGCTGCCGGAGGAACACACACTCGTTACACCAATGAAGACGAGGGATGTGTGTGTGTGTGTGTGTGTGTGTGTGTGCGCATGCGCACCTGATGTTTAATCCGATGAAGTTTATCCAGGTAAAGATGTAATCACCTCCAAACACCATGCCAACATACGCCACCATAATGTTCTACACACACACGGTGATTATCAGCTGCAGCATTGACAACTAACACACACACACACAGACACACACAGACCTTCACACAGCCGATGATGGAGGTGGTCAGGGCTGAGTTGTAGTGTGTACACAACACAATGGAGTACATCAGTATGAACCTACCACACACACACACACACACGTGCTATTAGTGGGCGTGGCTAAAAGTGTTAATTCTTGGGAGTGTGTGTGTGTGAGCTCTTACCCCATCACAGAGGAGAGAATAAACTGAACGAGAAAAAACAAATCAGTCCAGCCATCAAACGCCATAGCCTGCGCACGCACACACACACACACACACTTTATACACTTCATAAATCAGTAACCATTAGTTACCGTGTGTGTGTGTTCGTACCTGCTGCAGATCTCCAGTGTAACCCGCCAAGCAGACAGTAGGTATGACCATGAATAATGCATTATAATAAAGCAGGCCGTACTTTCCCAGCTCCTACACACACACACACACACACACACACACACACACACACACACGCGGTTCTGCCACAGGGTCTAATGCAGTTAGCTGTAGAATCAGACTGGACTCCAGCTGTATCTGTTTCTGATCCACTGATTCTGTTTAATAATTACACTAATTAAGATTCACTGATTCTGATTCCTGAACTGACTCTTCGACTATTCACTATTCAGACCCCGGGTGCATTTCCATGCCCTTAATGATCGGATCCTAGTCAGATTTCTGCAGTTATCTGATTATTCATGTGCTCGTGTAACCGCGTGCTCCGGTCTGGATGTGATTTGACCTCAGTGATCTGATTTCTCAGAGCAGGTGTATCCATGCTGCAGTATGTGTCTGTCTGTACCTACTCCTGCCTGCCGTGTCCTTCATCACAGCTCCCGCTCAGCAGCTCCTGAGCTCGTCTGGGGAGACTCTGAAACTCTGCACTTAGGAAATGAGAAACTGAACTAGTTCATGTTAAGATTTGAAGGTTAGGACCCGCCCTCCTGTGAGATTATGGGCTGGTGGCCATTGAGTCGTGTAATCGGATTACTGAGGGCACGTCAACTCTGGGACGGGATTACTGACGATATCGGATTTTCTGCTGTTATCACATTATTAAGCAAATTGAGTCACTGATTCAAGTATTCAGAGTTGATTCTGGTTCACTGATTTTAATTCTGATTCAGATTCATGGACAGTGAGGGTCCAGCTCTGAGGCTCTGCTGGGACTTGAACCCTCAACCCTCTGGTTAGTTCAGTAACAAAACCGTTTAACCGTTTGAGTTGGATTTCACGATTCAATTCAAAGATTCTCAGCGATAGCTTCCGATTCATTGATTAGGATTCTCTGATTTGCGGCTCATTTACTGATTTACTTGAGCTGCTTCTCGGTGATTCAGCCTCTAACGAACCTACTGATTCCCTGATTTTTTTGATGCATTCCAGACCGTTTTACCTTCGAGTCGAGTTTCTGCTTCATGTACGCTCCATTAGCCGCTGTTAAAACGTTATTCAGGGTGATGGAGGTGTAACCCTGCAGGTCAAACGCCAGATCTGTACTACACACACACACACGCACACACACACACACTACAGGTGATATTTATACTAGAGATATAATGTGATGTGTCTGATGTGTTTGTTACCTGGCTGCTATGAACGCTCCTAATATCATAGTGAAGACCGTCACCTGAATACTGCGGGAAAACTGCTTCCTACACACACACACACACACACACACACACACACAGCGCGAAGTGTGAGATGTATGCTCTGTAAAACCTGTGTGTGTGTGTGTGTGTGTGTGTGTGTACTAACTTGAGCAGAAATCCCTCAGCCAGCATGGTGAACAGGATGGAGAATCGCCTGAGCACGGTGAACATGGGCAGGCTGCAGATCATTAAACACAGAGATGAGAATAAGTTAGTGAACCCCTTCACGGCGGTTTTTAAACGCACCAGTTATTGATTTAGATCTTACTTGAGCTGTTTGGTCCCCAGAAGGCCTGTTAACTGATTTCCTACGTACAGCAGAGGAAGAGGGAACGTCTGACACACACACACACACACACACACACACACACACACAAGATCAGATGTGAGAGCTGAGGCTCTGTAACCATTACAGTCCTCGATCTGTTTTACCTTCCGTGGGATTTTTGTGTCCAGATCAGGGAAGTGGATCACTCTTAGTGTTTTACCCAAAAATAACACGCACACTGTCGCCAGCATCTGCCACACACACACACACACACACACACACACACGGAGTAAGAACAGCACTGCACGGAGGTAAGTTATACTTAAAACCTGCTTTAAGGAAGGGGGAGAGTAAGAATGACTGACTGTTCATTTTTTATTATTACGATTAATTCCCCCCCAGATTGGCCTTCCCCACTCCCACTGTGGGGCACATCATTAGGCAAGGGGTGCCAAAACTGGTGCAGAAGGTGACCTACCTGTCCGATCCCAACACATAAGGATGAAGGAAATCTAAACACAACACAGACAGGTTATTATGCAGGGTCAAACCCTCAATTGCTACATCACTCCATCAGTATGCAGGGTCAAACCACACACACACACACACACACACACACACACACACACACACACACAGTTACTTACTGCTCAGTTATAAACAGTGGATTGTTTTAAACTTGTACTAAGAACGCTGTGAGTTAATGACAATGAGCAAACCTTTCTAACAATCGTTTTGAATCCATGTCAGCATGATTGGTTTCGGGAAATTTAATAATAAAGCAACATAAATCACATACATATTTTTAAAAATACTAATTTTACAGCTTTAATAAATAAAATCCTCAAAAAAAGAAGTGATGAAAAACTGCAATTAAATTAATTTAAACAGGATCAAAAAATATCAGGAGGCTCAACCAGTCATTAATAATACATTCATTACTGTATATTTTAAAGTTATTTACCACTATTAATATCATTTATCCAACATATTACACATAATATCACATTTAAATTTGAGCATATTTTATAAAACAAATCGTAATCCTCTATTCAACGTTTTTAATCTAAACTGTACTCGCAGTTTATTACAGTCGTACCAAAATAAAAGTCCTTCTTAAAAACTTTTTTTTTTTTTTTTTTGCAGTATGTGAATGTAACAGTTAAATATATAAAACACTTTTTTTGACACATTTTAATGTAATATAACTAAAGTCCTCATTTTATACTTTATCTCCGTGTCAGACTCAGAATTCAAATTTTTGGATACAAACGTGCTTTAAATAAACTGATTCTGACGCAGTGAATGTTTTATTCATTTTGCGATAAAATATGTTTTGTAGAAAAATTTAATACAATTACGTGGTAATTAAGTTAATTTATAGCTTAATAGTGGGTCCATAATGGATTTAGACTCCAACAACACCTCAGGTTATAAAGTCCTATACAGATAGTAACCTACAGTACAAAGTGCAATCGGTTTTAATCTGATCAAGGTTAACCTAAAGTAATAAAGTTATCAGTACTCGATATATGTTGTATTATTTTAATTAAATAAGTGACTAATGTTAAATGTCTGAACAGTTTGTGAAGTACTGTATATTAAATCTCACCTGTAATGAGTCAGTACGCTTTTATTCAGCACCACAATAAGAAATGAGCTGAGGCCGTAAAAAGCAGCAGAGAATAACTTCAAGAATAAACCCGCTCTGCTCTGTTGCTCCGCTTTTGTCACTAAATCAGAGTTTTTCTCAATAAATCTCGCTTTTTTCCTGTTTCTCACAGCCGCCATTTTCTCACACAGCCGTTACCACAGAGAGGGGCGCGTCCCAATCCGATCACCGCGCTCACCCCTTCCCTTCCAGCGCTCTTACACGGGTTTAGTGTAAAACAATAAACAACTAATTCGGATTACGATGGGTCTGTGTAACCTCAGATATCGGCAGATGCAGGTCAACTGCCATACTGAATAGAAAAGGAAGACATTTGACAGCACGCAGAGCGGTAATGATACGCTTCCATGCTAGACTGAGGTGATTTATAAACACTAAGGCTTGTACTACTCAAATCAGGGTCTTGCTTCTTCCAGAAGAAATCAAAGGCCACAATGTCTGTTATCATTTTAAGGAGCAAAGAGATTAGAAATCTAGTAATCTTAGAAATTTAGTAATCTCACTCACACCTGCACGTTTGCTGGCTAGTTAGACAATCCAAATGTCTGTATTTGGGACGTCGCCCGTCCTTTTGGCAGTATCTGGCGCCAGCTCCGTGGTAAAATAGGGGAATAACGTTTTCCCTTATAAGGTAAGGACTTTATTGTCATTGTCAATAATGCAAGATTTGTCGGTCTTTTGCCTAGAATTGTGCATACCTGCGCACTTACCATACTTCCATACACCCCCCCCCTTCATTTAGAAATATTCATACAGTACTAAACACTAATACATTTTATTATTAGATGCTTTGCACCTGCGCTTAGGTGATAAACTCAGGACTTATAGATGACACCTGTGCACAAATGTAACCGATTCATTCGCCGATAAAAGCCTTAAATCAAGTCAAATGTACTTGGAGAGATATATACACACACGTGTGTACGTAAATACATACGTGTATATATATACACACACACACACATACACAGACATTCAATATAAGGCCAATTCCTAAAACAATACCGTACATATATTTTAAAAATGTAAAGAACATTAAAAACAGTTCACGTGAACACGTCTACAGCTTTATCTTAAAATCAAACTCTAACTTCAGGTTAAAATATCTAAAATGTACATTTTACACTCGTATTTAAACTGAATCTCACTTTCGATCGTCTCCAATTAAGCGCTAAAGACACTGCTGTAATGTTTTACTAGAAAATCTGATCTGTACAGAACGGATAAGCACACAACTGTCATTCCTACATTTCTCCGCCAGATGGAGCCACAGCGGGTGGATCTGAGCAGATGTAAATGATAAGGAGTTGCAGTGAGAGGCAGCGGCAGATCTGGACAGTTTGTTTATTGAACAGGAAGTCTGAATGCGGAAAAAGAGTCGCGTCACAGTCTTTCTGTCTGCAGAGGGAAGAAGCTTAATGTTCACTGTGTTTCTGTTTCACCTCCAGGCTCAGAACACACACACACGCACCCTCGGTTTTTTAGTGCTGCTGTGAAGATAAAACTAAATCACAACTTAAAACTAAGTGCACAGAGGTTCAGCTACACGCTCCGATCAATAACAATAACAATAATAATAATAATGTTGATAAAGCTCTCAGCTACAGCGTCTGCAGGCATGTGCTCCGAACAGAAAGGCTATGACCACGCTTAAACACCAGGGGGCGCCCTGCATACCACAGACCCCGATGCGTGGCGTGAAAGTCCGAGCCGAGTCTCGGGGAGCGGGTCAGAGTCCCGAGGTCGAACCCCTGGGCTGTGGATCCAAGTCCCGAGTCTCTGGGCCCCTGAGGCTTAACACAGCGTTACACTGTACACCAACACATGCCTACTGACGCAGTCCAAAGACACAGATAAGGGAGGGCACACACGCGGGGTAAAATGGGGGCGGAGCTTCCATACGATCAGCCAGTTAAAAAAAAAAAAAACTCAGCTTTTTTCCGACAGAAAAACCAGACGAAGTAAAATCCATCCCTGATTGGCTGATCAAATCTAAGCCCCGCCCCCCACAGGGACCGACCCATCAGTCAGGAGTCACACTTCGAATAGAACAGAGTTCCTGGGTTGTCTGAGAGGGGGCCCTCATGAGGACCAGCCTGAAAACACACACACAGCACAGACGGAGCTCGACAAAACACGCGAAATGGAGGCATAAAATAAACGCAAGTAACGAAGTTTTCACGTGCTCACGGCCCTGCTACGCCCCGAGGAAAAGCTCAAAGGTCAGCGGGAGAGGGGAGGAGCCAAACCGCGGCCGCGTACAAACAGCAACGAGTGCCAAAACAAACCGAACAATGAGAGAGAGAGAGAGAGAGAGAGAGAGAGAGAGAGAGGGGCTCCAGCAGACGCCCGACTGCGAAGGAGAAGTCCAGGAGGTTGTGGGTTCCAATCCCTGTCCCCATACAGCGTCCATCAGTCTCGCTTTACACCAAGTATACACCTTTTTTTTTTGTTGTTTTCTTCTTTTTTTCAGATTTCTAAAGTCGGAGGATCCGTAAGCATGCAGGCCTCACGCGAGGGGCCGTGTTCGGGATTTAGGCCAAGGCGGGAAAGGCCTCAGGGTCGTCCACGTTCGGAACAGAGACTCCGCCTCCCTGTAAGATAAACAAATTGATCAATCAAGCTACTGATCAGTACGACCAGTGGAATCAGACCGCCCTGCTGGGCTGAGAGTGTGAAAGTCAGCCGGCTCCTGACCTTCTCGGACCTGCCGCCGCCGCCACGTCCCGCCCTGTTCCCGCCGCCTCGGCCCCCTCGTCCCCCCCTGGAACCGCCCCGCCCACGCCCGGGGCGTCCCAGGTCCCCGAAGTTGATCTCCAGCTGGGACGTGATGTCGTTGGCCGGCTTACGGAAGTGATGATCGCCGGTGCCGTCTTCAGAGGCGCCCTGAGGAGCCAGACAGGAAGTGAGCAGCTTTACAGCACAAACACACCCAAAACACCCAGTCTCAGACTCCCACCTGTACACTTTACCCCAACCCTCACACTTTACGACTACCCACAGACTTCAGAACTCCCCGTACACTTTACACCAGCCCATAAACTTTACAACACGTCTAAGACTTTACACCAATCCATAAACTACACACCAACCCTCAAACTTTACAAGAGATCCCAACAGCACCTTTACAACATTCCTCAAACCTTATCACGTCTAAAACCTTATAACACCCATCAAACTTTACAAAACTCCTCAAAACAACAAACGGCCTCCAGCGGCGAGCGGCCTCTAACCCATGCCACACTGCTGCCAGCTAACCAAAGGGACTCCTCACTGCCACGGACTCAGCCGCCTGGAGCCGTGGTACGAGCCCGAGCTCAGGGAGAGCAGGGGTTCGCTAAGACTAAGGGCGAGCCTAAGCTGGCAGGAGGAAGGGAGGGCATGAGTGGGAGCGGCTCCGTTACCTTATGCAGCGGATCAGAGTTCGTCTCTCCAGCTTCAATCAGAGTGGCAGGTGGCCTCTGGAAACACACACACACACACACACACACACACACACACACACACACACACACACACACACAGAGCCTCAGTACCAAACGGTGTGTGTGTGGGAGGGAGGTAAGGGGTAAGGTTCCGGGGTGCCCCACTCACGCTGGCCTCTTTGCTCTTGGACTTGTGCAGGACATAGCCCTTCTTCCACTGGCCCTCGTCTCCTTCGTTGGGTTTGCGGATGTTGAATTCCACCTTCGCTCGCTCTTTGTTCTGCATGGCCTTCCACTCGTCCAGGGTCATCTCCTTCGGACCTTCGTCCTTCACCTCCTCGACCTCGTTCTCTCTGAAACGCACCCGCCACCAAACCCGCTCCGTCACCGGGCCGACCTTCATCTAATTTCAGGACTTGCGTTTAAATCTGCCCGCGCTTTAGCTCTTGCTCATCTAAAGGGGTCACAGGCTTGCTGTGCAGGTGGCACTCACTTGTTTTCGGAGTCAGCAGGTGCAGCAGGCTCCTCCCCTTCCGCAGGTGCTTCGGGTGCAGCCGGCTGCGGCTGCGACTGCTGCTGCTCACTGCAGATGCAGATCATTCTGTAAGTGCTTAATGTAAACACAGAGCAACACAATAACAATAATATTTAAACTAATACTAACGATAACGCGGCACCGTACCTGGGCTCCTCCCTGGCGTTGGTCCAGGTGTGTGACGTGGCCCCTCCGCGCTTCTCATCCTCTTTTCGGCTGCTGTACGAACAAAACGTGGAGGCATCGTCATTATTATGGTTACAGCCGCTCACATTAAACCCAATCAAACCCCGGGTACGCACGCTTTCTCGTTTCCGGCGTGCCGCTCAAAATCGCGCGGCTTCCCTCTCGATTCGAACCCTTCTCCGCGCCCCATGCCCCGTCCCCGTCCTCCGCGGCCTCCCCGTCCTCCTCCACGCCCCCTGGGCGGTCTGTCGCTGGCCGGCCTGAGAAACAAAGAGGCTCTGATTATAAAAACCCTCAGATCGTAAAGCACGGGGTTTGTGATTGACGGAAAAGGCAGCTCACTTATCTATGGGGGCGTCTCCCCCCTCCTGTCTGTCCTCGCCGGGTTTATCAAACCGCCGGTCTCTGTGGGCACGTCGGTCCGGCCGCCTCTCTCCGGGCGCCCCCTGTTGGTGCAGGGTGGTCTGGCCCTGCTGGTCCTGCTGCTTCCTCCCCGGCCGCCGCACACCTGAGAGAACGAGGACCAGCGTGACCTGATCGTTCTGATTATCAACAAAAATGTACCAGCACCCTAATGCTCTGAAACGCCCCGGCCCTGCCCCGATTCCTCGGACCTGTCCCGCGGTTTATTAGTGACGTCCTCTAGAGGTAACCCTCTTCACTTATCTGGTCGGGTTTTGTTCCCTAAGCTCCTTTTGCTCACTATCTGGGTTCGTCTCCGCTCCCCGGTACAGCCCGAGGTTAGGCTGTCTTGTCTTTCAGCCAAAAAGGGTTTTTTGGCGGAAATGTTGATCAATCTCTAAATAAATATTTAGAAGCCGAACTGTATAAGCAACAATTTAAACGTTAACACTGTGGCACTCTGGCGACGGATAATTTGAGTCCAACATTTGTGGTGAACCTGGTTTGAATTACTAATCCAGTTCAGCCTGTAAATCTGAATCTGTAGAATGTAACGCGGTTTCTGTTGAAAGATCTTATATACACGTGAGTAATTCCATCTCCGATTGGCCTGCACCATCAAAACCGAACACAAACAAACACCAACTGTCAAACCACATCGCTTATTCTGCATTCTCCGATAACTCTGTTTCCGTGTGGGAGTGACCGGCGACGTCTGAGGATTAGCATCCACTAACATCCTTCAGAACAGAAGGCCTGAATATGCTCCTGTGTTCCTGCGGCTCCTATAAGAAAAATACGCAAATTTGTCTGAGCTTTAACATCGCCAGGTATGAACTGGAGCAAAAACTACCAACTTACAGGATGCAACACACACACACGTATGGATATGTTAGTTTTAATCCTTTTTAATACAATAAACAACAAAAAATATGATAGAAACATAGATAATCTATTCTAATTTTGTTGATGGACTGCTGGACCTGTCCCTTCACCACAAAGCTGCTTATCTCCCTGTCCATGCAGGGGCAAGAAACGTGGAAGCTTTGAGACCTCAGTCCTCCAGTCCTCATAGCATTATCATTTATCCAAGTCTGAACTAATAACACCCAAAACAGCCCAGATTGGAAACACATTCCGAACCCCTGTAAGGTATAACAATACGTCTAATAACACACCTGAGGGCTATCTTTTTGCTTACGTCGATTTTTAACGTTGCACATACTAAACAGTGTTTTACTATTTTACTTCAGATG
The DNA here is from genome assembly GCA_025084515.1 of Ancistrus triradiatus. NCBI lineage: Eukaryota > Metazoa > Chordata > Actinopteri > Siluriformes > Loricariidae > Ancistrus > Ancistrus triradiatus. The sequence goes on along the minus strand of JAJAGP010000750.1, from coordinate 179,297 downwards.
TTACACTATGAAACCTTCATAATAACCTTTATTATTGATTACTGAACGTGGGACAGGTCTGGGTGTTTTGGTTCGTTAGCTTTAGCACGAAGCACGAACCCCAAACAACAACACGACGCAGTTACTAATTAGCGACGGTTATCCACTCAGGATACCACAGAACTTGTATGTCTGATTTAAAAAAGAAATCAACACAGCGTTATTTCTGCAGACTAAAAATGATTCTGGCGGCGCTCACACTTCGTGCCCTCCAACTTGACAGCGTTCAGATACTGCGTTGTTGTCTTTTAACACACCCGTATTCTGATGCTACCCGCCATCCTGGTATGTTATTGGTCTGTGGTTCCCGCCTGCGTGGGGAGGATTGGACAATGTATACTGACAAATCCGATGGCCAATCAGGACGCAGCTCGTGATTGCGAGTTACCAGGCAATCTCAGTTGCAGAAGGCGGGAATGTATGAATACGGGTGCGATTAGCAGTGTAGTGCAGATCCATGTTGACCTCCGGATCAGTGTTTAGTACAGGAGATAAAAGAATTACGCAGTATAATAAACCGGTACAGTACCGTCTTTCTTCTGAGCCACTGCAGGCTGAGGCTCTTCCTTCTTCTCCGGGGCTGGCGGGTTCTTCCTGTCCCGCTGCGGCTCTCTCTTGCTCCCTTTACCGGACTGAGCTCCACCAGAGGCGGGCTTAGCGCCCGGAGCGGCTGCCTCTTTCCTCCGGTTCTCTGCAGCCTTTAATATCTCGAACGGATCGGACTCATCGTCCAAGAGCTGGTCGAACCGGTTGGTGATGACACAGCCAAAGCCGTCCTGCAGGTGTCCGGGCATGATGGCGCCCCAGCGACGGGATTCTCCTCCGATTTTGAGGGCTGAGCGAACGACTCAGCGGAGACCACAACAAGATGGACGCGCCTTCTCTTCCGACACAGAACATCCGGGACGTTCATGCATTCAGCCCCCTTGCCACATGGGATATGTAGTCATGCAGTGTAACCGTTTGCTAAAGCGAGGAGACCAGAATTAATTGTTCTTTTTTAAATAAAAATCCATATACAGAGATGTTTTAAAGCTGTGGTGCTATTATACAATGTGGGAGTGTGGGTATTACAACTTAAATTACGTCTATGGAAGATATAAAATCTAAAACAATTAGGGTTCGAGTACTAAAACAGGACACTGAATCAAGACAATTTGAACGATTGTATTTTATTCCTTATTATTATGTTGGTACATTATAGAGGTTCTGTAGCTCATTTTGTGATACTGTAAGAAAACAGTTTGCTCAACAAGTATTGGCACCCTGGGTTAAGATGGATATCTAGGACTGTTAAACAGAAGCACTTTTACATTGTGTTCGTTATACAGATTCTATGAACCCAAACAAAGTGCTAACGTGAAAAGTTCTGATGTGTTTATGGGGCAGATCTGATGGAATACAAGGCAGATGTTGTGCCGCTACACATTATTCTGAAGAACATCACCTTAGAAATGTCAGTTTCATGATTACACGTAAGATCCACATGCATGGACAGACACAGCTGTGTAGTTACATACAATTTCCTATGATTTATATAAAAATATGCCTAAAAGAATTAAAATAAAATCTTCCAGCAGCATCTCTATGTAGAAAATACATTATAAAATTGTACCTATAACGTTCAGTATCTAGAAATGTACAGCAGTATGACCCTGACTGCAAATCAAAACCACTGATTTCAGTTTTGGCTGTTGCATTGTTAATATTTATAATGATTTTTTTTTAATCTCTCATGATTTCATCCTTCTATTAGCACTTAGTTAAGGCATGAAAAGCCAAACAAATAGACTTATAATTGCACCAGGAACGTTGTAACTTCTGCTTTCTCGCCAGAATAACAACGACCCAGCTTCAGACATCGTACAGTTCAAGAGAACAAACTCTAGGCGGTGTTAAGCGAGCAGGATATTTATCTTTTTCGTATAAACAGTGCTTCAGTTCTCTCTTAAATACACCCGATATAAAACAACGTACACTTATTATACTTTAAATAAATAATCACAAAAGAGCGTAACATAAACGTGAGGTGCTGGCAGGAAATTACAGTCAGGTAAAATAAAATAAACCCTGCTGACCCGGCGTTCACTTGCTCTCCAGCGCTTTCTGCTCAAGCGCTCTCTGCGCTTCGGCCGGCTTCAGAACGTAGTCCTTGTACATGGAGTAAACCACACCTGGAACATCAGCACACAGCTGGATTAAGCACACACAGCATCTTCATGATTAAATCATCAGTACAGTCAAAAATCATGATTAACTGGAGGGTACCTAAGGTCATGGCTCCGACCACGAAGCCCTGGGCCGCTACTCGCATGTGGATCAGGTGGACCGACATCTTCATGTCCCCTCTCTGCTTCAGCTTGTACAGCCTGTGGGCCACGATGGCAAAGAACCCAGCCATCCCTGTGGAGGAATATCTTCATTATTATCATCATCATCATCATCGGCTTTACCAATTACTAAATGGCCGAACAGCTCACCTACAGGGACGAATGGGTTCTCCTTTGCCTTCTTCAGGAACTTGGACTCTTCATACTCGTCAAACGAAACGATCGACATCTTATCTGAGAGAGAACACAGATTTAATTTGGGGGAACAGCTTGGTTCTGGAGGTATCAGCAGAGGCAACGAGGAAGTTTATTTGAATGTAATAAGGAAACCTTAAGAAATGACTCAAAGGGAAGTTCCCTCTGAGTCTACGTTACTCTGTTCCGGTAAATCTACAATCAATGAAAAAGGATTTTGTCTTGTTCCTGTTAATGATGTAATCCTATTCTTCACCATTTCATCACCTACATGGAAAAATGTCTCTCAATTTTAAAGCTGAAGCTTAACCTCATTACCAGTGTATAAAAAAGACACCTTTTAAACTGCATTTTTATTGCTTCATGTCTTCAGTCAATAAGATTTTAATGCAGGATGGGGTTACATGAGTCTTATATCGGGTTATTTTGTGCTTTTAGACTCTCCAGCTGTTTCTTTTACTAGTTTTTAAATGATCTGACCTTTAGTTTTTGAAAAAAAAACCGTCAGTTATAGAACATGTTCCCTTTGGGATTACAAAAGTTCTAAAATATTATTATTACATTATAATTACTACTATATTACTACCATATTTTCCATTGAAGGTCAAAGGATCAAGATTGGATGATGTATACATTAAACAAAAAAATTAAACATAAAATCAGATCTCTAATCTATATAGGTGGACTACTAAAATAGACATTAATAATGTTCACGTGATTAATACAGTTATGAACACATTTTCCAAAACAATTATTGAAGTAGCACAGTCTGATTTTCATTCGAAAAACTTACAGAAGATAAAATGAACACTTAATAAAAGTTATTTTCCACATTCGAACCAGATATAATAAATAGAAACCGACCTTTCTGCGATATTTCTCCTCCACAAAACGAACAGCTCCGCTCTTACCGGCTTCTTCTTTCCGTCTGTTCCAAACCGCACCCTCTCTCACTACACAGTGTGCCTGGGCGGTACCAACGCCGCCTTTATAGTGCGCACTCCTTAGGGCCCTACCATTCAAATTAAAATACAGCCTTCAACGAGGACACGAGAGGACGTGACGCAACTCCATTCTCGCCAACACACGCAAGCTGAATTATAAAGCCGCCTTCAAGAGCGAGTGGATTGTTCGGTTTTACGAGTGATTAAAAGTTAAGAGTAGGGATTTATAAAGATTTTTAAATCTACCTCAGATTGTTTATAATCTCTTCAGTTATTTAATCTGTCAAATGATAACGTTTAAAATAGTAACAAACATAAACAAGCTAATCAAAATGGTGACACAAACCTGAAGTTGATATTTGCATATCAGCATTAGTCAGCGTTAATGCTCTTATGTCACCTATAATGTAGCTTGGTCTATCAGCTTATAATTATATTTGTAGTTAATATATTTAATATTGCTATATTAGCTCTGATGTAGCTTATTCTATTAACATGTCTCATTAGTTACATTTGATACTGTTTTATTATTTTTAATGCAGCATATAGTCTATCAGCAAATAGACACACTGCCATTCATACATTTGATATTGCTATATTAGTTTTAATGCAACTTAGTGTGTTAGCATATCAGCATTGATTAGCTTTAATACTATTATGTTAGCTTTAATAAAGCTTATTCTATTAACCTATCAGCGAGAGTTAGTTTTGATACTCGTTTATTAGCTTTTATGTAGCTTATTCTCTCTTGATATCAGCCTTAGTTAGCTTTAATGTAGCTTACTTTTTCAGAATATAGGTAGCCTATTTTGTCATTAATTCGATTTAATATAGCTATATTAACTTTAATGTGGCTTATTCAATTCGCACATCCACATTAGCTTTATGTTTTATTGTATTAGCTTAAATGTAGCTTATTCTAGCATTTATCTGAGAAATGATCTTAACAGTTTTCAAACAGTTTAGCTTTAATTTAGTTTAGTATTAGTAGTTTATTTATTAATTAGCGTTAATTCTGTCAAACTACAGTAAATGTAATTTGTAATATACTAAAATTTTATTAGTATATCACGATTAGTCAGCTTTACTGTTGTTATATGACCTTTAATGTAGCGTATTGTACTAGCATACCAGCATTCGTTGTATTACAGTTCTACTGCCACATACTGCTGTCAAACTGCTTTTGAAACGGCAAACAGGAGAATTTAGGGAGCTCTTGAAGGAAGCACGTGTGCTATAGTCGGTTGTTCTCTGCGTTACGTCACGGCACGCGCAGCACATTTCTGTCAGAGCACATCCAGCACGTCTCTCACAGATCGTTATCAGTGGTAATTACATTAGATCCTTTATGATCTGTTCTTCTAAAGCAAATCACTAGAAAACGACAACAACAGTGACCGTTCTGTTCCCTGATACGCCTAAAGATGAGTAAATAACGAAAACAAACGATTATAGAGTGAATAAAGAAAAATAAAGTCACAATGCGTTCGTGTTCAGCTCCTGGGTCTTCTGGAACTTTCCAAAACACGGTTCCAAACGCAAACCATGTCTTTATGGAGCTCAGCTTCAACACATAAAACCTTCACGTGCTCTCTAGACGCTGCTAATAAACTAAAACCTTAGTGGGACTCCCATCAGTTTTGATTGAATGCCTAAACAGTGAATAATTAATAAATCAGAGTCAGCCTTCTTTGGTGTCCACCTTTTTCAGAAGGAAATGGAGGCAGGAAGACATGGACATTGTAATCTATGTGTAAAACGTTTCCTGACAAACTGGGCTTTTCAGTTAAAAAAAACAGCCTTCATCAGATATTCAGAATCACTTTGCTTGCAGAACGGATGGACAAATTTATCTGGAGCATCCTGTGTTTTCTCTGGAAATGTCATCAGACCTGTGTTTGGTCTGTACCCGAGTTTTATCTCCAGTGGCGTTATAGGACGGGCGTAGGCTCTTGATAAGCCATGAGAGCGTTGTTATTATAACTGCACTGAGTTATGATGTGGCCAAAAGTATGTGGACACCTAAACACCACATCAAACACAATGTCTGGTTCAATTCAGCTACAGCTAGTGATGTTGATGTTGCCCTGATGTTACTAGTTTTGAAAACATTCCAACCCAGAGGTGTTGGATGACGTTTAGGTCATGACTCCTGGTCCAAACTCAAACGGTTTCTTTATGGGATGAGCTTCCCTGACAAAAGCATGATGTTTTACCTTTATAGAAGTGAACAGGTCCAGGAGAAAGCATCAAAACCAGAAGCTTTATTCCATATGTGTGGAGCTCTCACATTCCAAAGACATGTGTTAGCTCATTTGTTGTCTCTAAAGTGTTTCAGTACGAATAAGTGTGGAGCCAAGCACCTGAATGTTAATGGCCTTGCTCAAGGGTCCACTTGGACCTTACTGGCACATAACTGGTGTCTAACAGGGGAAAGACAGAACTGGTGTCCCATTCTGGATTCCCCGAGAAGGAACAGGCAAGCAATCTGAGCGGTTGCATCAGATTTTCCTGTAGCTTTGATAAACAAATGGCTCTTGTGTTGTTATTGCTTCATGACAGTTTGGAGGGACGTCCAGGCCACGTCTCAGAAATACCCCCTCAAATTGTGATTCTCAAATATTTTCCCATTCCTTCTGTTGCTCAGAGTGATGGAATAAATGAGAACTTAAACTTTAAACCTTTAAACTTTTAAACCTTGAATCCGTCCTCATGGTAACCAGAGCCAATGGAACTCCTGACCCAACGCCTGAACTTTGTTTCTCCTGTTTCCTTTGCTTTTGTCACTCTGGAAACTCTCAAGCTGTTCTTGGCCTTCTGAAACACATTCTTTCAATGGATCCTGAATAAACCCAAGGTCTGCCGACTTCCTGTTTTTAGGCACAGAGTAAAGAATAAAAACTGATCTGAAGTACAGGAGCATTTAAAAGCACAAAGACATGTTATCAGGTTATTTAGAAATTCACCAAGCACCGTGATGGTAAAGCAGGCTGTTTTAGTACCAAACACCTTCAAAACACCTATGCTTGAGTTTTGGGATCTTTGCCTTATCCATTTTACAATTATAACTTACAAAAGAAGAAAATGAAACAAGCTTAATAGACACATTTCTGCACAAGTCAATGAAAGTATCATCTGGAGAGAGGCGAAAACTAAAATAAAATAAATAGTTGAATTAAAACATATTTTTAATTTAATGTTTAATTTAATAGTCACCTTTATCAGATTACAAATATCCAGGCATTTATATTTGGTTATATGGATATTACAGAGTAATAATTCTATTCTAATTCCTAGAGTACAAGTATGAGATTTTACATCTCTTTAACATCTCACGGTTTTACATATCAGTAAATAAGAAATACCAAAACAATAAGAAAAAGAAAAAACAAAATAACATAATATAAAAAACAATACATACAGTAAATAAAATTAACCATAGTGACTATAAAATTAAACTTTAAATAAAAAACAAACTTAATTAAACCTTTTGTTTTAGTTTTGGGCTCTCTCCAGGTGATACTTGCATTGACCTGTTTATCTGAACTATCACTATAAGACTTATTAGTTTAGATAAATGAGTTTCATTCTTACATTTATCATCTACGCTGCCCAAGGAGGTTGGGTCCTTTTTTGAGGCTTGGTCCTCCCAAGGTTTCTTCCTCATAACACTTAGTGAGTTTTTCCTTTCCACTGCTGCCCTAGGCTTGCTCAATTTTGATTGGACGTAGATATTAGGATATAATCTAAAACTGTAAAGCTGCTTTAGACAATGCTCCATTGTAAAAAGCTCTATATAAATAAATCTGACTTGACTTATAACATTATAACTGGCTGACTAATGCTTTAATATAAACACAACAGAACAGAAATAATCTTTAATAGTTTAATATCCTCCGTTTTTTTGGTTATTAATTTTTATTCAGTTTAATTATCCTACATTATGTATTTATTACATAAATAAAAAATAATTAAATAGTCCCAATATAGTAAAACCTTATATCTATAACTATTTATGCTGTTTTAGGTTTTTTAATTGTGCTCTTTTTTTCTTTCTTCCGTTTTAATACATTGCTCCCTTTTATGGTTTTATTGTTCTGTTCTTTATCTTGGTTAGGTTTTTGTGTGATTATTAAATAAGTTCTAAAGTTTATTTCGTTCATTTTAAACTCGTTTGTTATTTTTTCCCCTCCGGATCTTCAGAGGGTGTAGCCGAGCCTTTGGTCAGGATTTTGGGAGGTCCTGTGCGGGCTCTTTAAGGTTTAATCTCTGATGGGTTTTGGTTTGGCTCGCGCTCTGGTGAAGAGTCTCGCGCGTCCGTTTTACGCCAGTTCTTGTGGATGCTCACGCGCGCGACCATGGATATCCCGCAGCCTTCTTTCGATAACGAAACGTATTACGACGACTATTATAACATGGACGCGCTCGCGAGCTTCGCTCCGTGTGAGAAGCATCTGCCTAAACAGATCAGCCGCTTCTTCCTGCCGGTCTTCTTCTCGGTCACGTGCGCGCTGGGGCTGCTGTGTAACTTGTTTCTGCTCGCGCTGTTCATCAGGTGTAAGCGGGTGAGGGAGGCCATGCCCGCCAGCCTGGCGTGCGCTGACCTGATGCTGGCCGGGACGCTGTTTTTCTGGGCCGTGTACGCCAAGCACGACTGGATCTTCGGCTGGTACCCGTGCAAGCTGGTGACCCTGACCTACGCCGTTGCCTTGTACGGGGGTAACCTGTCGACGGCGTGCACGGTGCTGAGGAGACACGTGGACGCCGCTTGCGTGTTCGGGTGCCTGGGCCGCGTGGGCGCACGCAAAGTGGACCTGGGGTGGTGCATGTGCGTGTGGACGGTAGCCGCCCTGGCCACCGTGACGCACCTGAACTTCATAGAGGCGCGCGAGTTCCACGACCAGAAGCTCTGCGCGTATTACTACGAGCACTCGCACGGGTGGAAGGTCTACGCACGCTTCCAGCTCATCACATTGAGCTTCGTCGTGCCATTCCTGCTGATGCTCGGCGCCGCCCGGGCGGTCCGGCGCTCGCACCGGGGCCACACGACCTGCGGAACGGAAAGGCTGACAACTGGGCTCACGGTGCTCTTCTGCGTCCTGTGGTTCCCGTACACCTTGGTGAACTTCTTGCATGCCCTGCAGGAGATGCACGTCATCTCGGAGTGCGGCCCCAGCCTGTACCTGGACCTGGGCATCCAGATCACCGAGTGTCTCGCCTTCACACGCGTGGTCCTCAACCCAGTCATGTACCTGTACCTGAACAAAAGGATGCGCGGGGTTTTAAAGGGATGGTGGAGGGACTCGACAGAGTATCTCCTGGACAGCACCGACCGCGCGGACAGCGACTCGGTCCAGGTGGAGCTAACGGCCGTCCAGAGCTTCGCTAACCCCGAGTATGAAAGATCGAGTGCCGAGAAACCAAAACACTTCTTACCTCAGCCCTCATAACTGGATACGAGGGGAAGGGGACATGTACTGGGGGCATGGACACACTGAGCTGCTTCATCATCATTATTATCATCATTATTATTAATAGGTTCTGTATTTATCTGTCGGAATTTACACTTTACATCTCATACCTAAAGCATCTGGTGTGCCTGGATCTTATTTAATATTCATCCTTCGTAACCGGAACTGGAATAAACATGTTTATCGTTAGGCGGAGTGAATTTCTAACTCCATGTTAACTTTTTCCACACTGACTCATTCAAAAAGTATTCCTCTCCTCCACTGAGGCTTGTTTTTTTAAATTATATTCTTTCTTTTCTTTTTGTCCTAATAATAAACCTCATGGTGATTCCGGGGATTTCTCTGAGTTACATAAGACAACATTAGCACACAATATTGGACTGCATGGATGATGCTCGGGCATTATACACCCTGTGTTTACCAGGGATAGGCACCAAAGCACAAAGCTTAAAGGACAAGAGGGTGTACTGCCGCCTCCACCCAGTGTGACCCTGATCAGGAAAATGCCAGTTTCTGAGGACCTAGCTTTGAACCCTGAACTTGGCTTGCAATGTGAAAGTTGTGGCATCCAGGATGCCAATCCATACACCCCCTCCGTCCCTGGGCAGGATAAACGGGGGTTAAACCTTACAAACTAACCAATAAAAGGATGGAAAGGATGGAATCACTCTGCAAGGTCAAACAAATTGTTCGGTTTATAAGCAGAATTGCTCTGCCCACTGTTCTGGGATACCTGGGTTCGAATCCCAGGACTCTGTCTGCGTCAGCCAATAAGATTATAAATGACTGTAAACTTGGCCGAATGTCTGAGCTGATTTGTGTAAAAGTTTCGCAGTAACACAAGGTAAACACAACAGACTGATGAGAGTTATGAGTTATCGCCCTGCAGACCTGCTGTGGGAGAGTTTTGGGATTTGGGGTTTCAAGGTGTAGAGGATCAGAGTCTGTGTGATGAATCAGAGTGATGAATAAACTTGCTATAGCTCAGCAACAGGATGTTTAAATAATCACCACTGAGATAAAAACAGGTCTTGGAACAAAACCTTCAGTGAAGCTTAGAACGCTGATATGTTATCCTACAGTTAACGCATCAGCGCACTGAGGTCATGAGCTCCTGCTGGAACTCAAATAATGCTCCGACCAACGCGGCGCCGGGTTGGGGAGGGACGGGGTAATTGTAGGGTATGCGAAATCACAACTGCTAAAACAACACTAAACACAGCCTCTCTAGGCTTCCTGTAGCAGCTGACGCTCTTCGGCTATATTCAAACTGCAGGTAAAAAGCAAAAAAAAAAGGACACAAACATACCTTTTAAAATCTGATCTGAAATCCGATACGTGTCACATACACATATCTTGACTTGGCAATTCCCATAGCCAGATCTTGACTCGTTTCCAATTTGTCACCTGACTTATACTAATGAACTTTTAAGTAATCTGGGATGCTGCCCAAACTTTAAAGATTATAATTCATTAAAGATTGTAATTCCTGACGCTGAGCTCTGTATACTTCTTCCTCCAGGAATTCCAGGACTGTGAGAAATGGTCCAGGAAGAAGTGGTTAGATTTGATCAACATCTTAAAGTATGCTTCAATATCCTGTCAGAAATTCCAGCGCAGAAGCTCTTAGCCAACTGGACAGAGGATAAACATTTATAAATATGATAAAAAAAAACATGAAACCAGTCCGGTTGGCTCTTGTCGGCTGTTTAGTGTTAACAGAAAATATTAAAAACATCTAGAAAATGAGAATGAGCTCACGTTAGTTACATATTTATGATTATCAGTATATATCATAAACGTAAACACAAACCCAATCTTACATCTTGTCAGAATGCTTTATGATAGCTGTTTAGCATTAGCAGTCAGGATTATAAATCTGTAAATATATAAATATGCCTTTAAATCTTCTCGGAAATTCCACCATATAAGCTGATGTTAGCTGACCTTTTAGCATTGGCAGTAAATATGATAAACATTCATAAGAATCATATAACATCCCTTCAATAATTCCACCAGTGTTAGCTAACTATTTAGGAATAGAAGTAAATATTCTAAATATTAATATGACTTTCTCATAGTGGTATTCTCTCAGGAATTCCACTATTTTAGCTTACGTTAGTAAGAAGTAAGGATGTGAACATATAACAGTTATATATAAAATCCTGTCAGGAAGTATTAGCTGTAAAACTTATTAACATCTCTGAAAATCCACCCAGGTTTGCACAGGGTAGCTGGTTAGCATTAGCAATAAACTGATTAACATAAATCCGTCAGAATTCCTTCTAGGTACACTGCTAATGCTACCAGTTAAGTGGTAGCATTAGCAGTGTAGCTTACAGACATGCAGATAAGTCCCCTCATAATTCCTGTCAATTTGAGTCATGTTAGTAAGTTATTTATAATTTATTTATAGTATAATTCTCACATATTGGTTTTAATTGTTGTTGTTTTTGTTTGTTTAGTTGAACGGGTGTACACCTCATTTAACCGCAAGAGGGCGCTTTGCTACAGCCGTTCTGTTAACCGGTCATATAAGCGTAAACAAATCTGTTAAAACACACCCAGTAAAAAATAAAATATTATTAAATGTATTGTAACTCATGTTGACCTTAAGCGAAGAATAAATACACAATAGATTCATTTTCGAGGTGAAAGCCTACATAATTGAGATCCCAAAATTGAGTGCCATGGTGTGTGGCCCCATCTAGGGGTATGTCTATATGTACTCAATCTAATGTTGGTTCAAGGATCGAGTGTCCTGTGATGCACCCAATGACCCTGGACAGAACACGTTGGTTAAAACCTCTACTGACATGTTGAACTTGGAACAAATCCATGTAGACAGAACGAGAAAACGGCAAAGTTCGCATGAAATGGATGTAAGAATCTAATGCAGGTTCATCACAGATTAACGATAAAAATAACATTCTTGTGTTTATCTTTTGCCATTTGGTACACTATGTTCTTGAGGAGCATGACGTTGTGTAGTTTTATTTCACAATCATCCAACAGTGGCATCTTGGCACAGGTTTGGCAGTACAGTAGTATAACAGCAACGAACAGGAGCCGTTTGAAGGGGAAAGTCCTTCTTTGACCTTTATGCTGGTTGATTTAGTATAATATGTCAGATAAAATGATTTTACAAAAGTTTTTCATGATGCAGTTGCTCTTGATAAAGAACGAGAAGGGTCAAGGCTGCTTTTATCTCCGTGATAAGAAGGTCTGATCATCATCGAGGTCAGGGATTCAGACTCTTAACCTTGAACTTTTCCCATACACACGTTCTATAAATGAAAGGTCAATCAGACGAGAGACGAGAAACGAGCTCCATGCAGGGTTTGATCAACAATCAACAATAACAATGATTAAAGCAACAAAATGCTTTAGCAGCATCAATAAAATCAAAAACTGCAGACAAACAGTAGTTTATATTTTTCAAAATAATGCTGTAAATAAGTATTTATAGACCTACACTACTGTTCCAGTGCTCATGGCTAGGTGCTGGATTTATACACTGATGGTAATGGGACTAAATGAAACACCCGAATGAATTGTTTAAGAGGTGTCCCAATACTTTTGTCCATATTGTGTATATATTAATACATCTATTTAATAAACTACTACTTTAATAAACTACTACTTTAATAAAAACTTTTTTTTTATTCTGAAGCTCTTACACAAGGTATAGAACAAACACAATGTTCATTATGTAGAAAACAAACAAACAAAAAGAATAAACAACACCAAGAAAAAACAAACAAACTAAGAAAAATATCCACTTAACCCACTGACCTAAACCATCTTTAAAATGTGGGAACAGACAGAATCATAAATCATCCTCGCCAGGAAACTTTGGACACGAACCGAATGTGCCAATGAAATTTCTTACCAACCGCTCTTGGTCCTGTCCAGATCTGCAGTGCCAAGATCAGACTGGGTTCCATCACGGGCCAGGTTTGAGTCATGGTTCCACCTCACAAGGGAAACATTTGTGGTGTTCGAACAGATTTGGGGTGGCCCTGTTCTGACAGTAACAGAAAACAAAGGCAACTCGGAGTGGCTAAGCAAGTCACTAAGTGTCCCTCAGGTTTGAATCACACCTCTGGTGATGGCAGGTTTTGAGCTGGTGAGGAGTTCACGTCATTCCCGGGTCCTGTTCTGGGTTCCAGAGCCTGGTGAGGACCCTCACTATGGGGTTCTATTTGTGTCTAAATTTGCTGTTCCTCTTCTGAGGTCGGTTTCAAGACAGGGTCGAGTTCTGGTCCCATCTGTGCCTGGTCAGTGAACCTTTTACTTTACTTATATCCTTTAAGTGATAATGATCATGTTAGTTTGATTTGGTGTTTAATATAAAATCAGACCTTATTTTCTGGTGAGTTTTACTAAACCTGCAGGATCGTCTCGTACTGAGACTGAAGCAACACCAGCAAGAAAAAGTAACAGCACCCCTGATCCGTCCAACTGCCAGAGAGCAGGCTGCAGGGATTGTATAAGCCCATGGTCGCGTTGAGCCATCCGTCTGTGGTTAAACGTTCAGATTGCACCCTGTTACTCAATCAGGCCGAGGATCGAAGTCCACGTCGCCCTCATGGCCTGTGAGCGGGTGCATTCTGGGAAAGACATTTCTCTGAAGCCGCTCTACAGAACGCCAGGTTCATCCCTGCAAACGCTGGTCTGGTACTTTCTGGGTCTGTGTTCTTAAATATAAAGTGGCAAAGCAGGCTTGGAAAAGATCCGACCCCCTGCGATAATGCGTTACACAATGGTTACCCGGCTGCAGCGCCGCAATTTAGATAATAAGAAAAAAGCTCTTCGTTGCTTAATCAGATAGGAGATTATTGCGGATCGAAGTCCTCCGCTCCAAACAAATATTGAATTCTACCTGTAGGAATAAAACAGTCCAATTATCAGCAATCCACAAGGACAAGGACAGATGTAGAGCTAATAATTAAATCGGTTTTACCTCCGTGCTGTGGAAACCGTCTGCTTAAGGCTTACGCAGCAATTCTGAAAAATTCCTGAAACATCTGGTGTAAAAACTTGTGCACCACATTTTTTGACATTTTTCATTATTTGACATTTAATCATTAATCAGACCCCCTTATCCAGAGAGACTCGTAACTGATTCAGTCAAAGCACATTTAGGTTAAGGGTTTTGCTCAAGGACCCAACAACTTGAACTTTGGGTTCAACTTTTTATTATTATAATTAATCATCTTCCATTTGCAACTGAATTCCATCTGCAACCTGAAAGCGCAAGTAAAAAGAGAGTGAACAAACTGCGGGAGACAAAATACAGACACAGTTTTGTCTTCAGGTTTAACTGGCTCGTCCTCACTTGCATGGAGGTGGCTTGGCTTTAAAAAGATGGATGTTGCTCAGAAATGTCTGAAATCATTTTCTTCATAGTATGAAGAAAAAGACGTTTCTTTTTCTTTTTAAGCTCTTGTTTCTTTTACTCATATCTTCTGTGCAGTGGACAGTGAAATTAGTCTTAATCCATAAACTGCAAACTGTTTTTTATCAGTAACCCGTCGACGTTTGAACTCTAACCAACTTTTTGGTTAACTGGTTGTACCAGTACGGCCTCACTATAACATCGGGTTAATACTGTTTGCATGTCAGGAATTCAGGTGGGCGGACTAGAGGGAGTAGTCTAAGGATCCTGACTTTAAACTGAGAGCGAGCAGACCTAAGAGTTCAGAGCACAGAGCGCAGCAAAGGAAATAACATGGGCTTCCTGGTGCAGATCCTGTTTGCTGTTTTTCTCTCCATACTCGGGGGACTCTACGTCCTTGGGGCTTTCCGGCGCCGTCGTCCCGGGGAGCCCCCTCTGGATAAAGGGCCTCTGCCATGGCTGGGGCACGTCATGGAGTTCAGGAGGGACACGGCCAAGTTTCTGGAGAGGATGAAAAACAAGCATGGCGACATCTTCACCGTGCAGCTGGGAGGCTTCTACTTCACCTTCCTGGCCGACCCGCTGTCGTTCGGCGCCGTCATCAAGGAGGCGCGTGCCAAGCTGGACTTTCACGAGTTTGCCCGGCACCTGGTGCAACGTGTTTTTGGCTACCACCCAATACCCAGCGACCACAAGCTCATCCAGGTATCCAGCAACAAGTTTCTGATGGGTGACGGCCTGGTGGAGATGACCCAAGCCATGATGGGCCACCTGCAGAACCTGATGCTGCACACCATGGAATCGGGCACCTCCGAAAACAGAGAGTGGCAAGAAATGGGGCTGTTTGCTTACTGCTACAACATCGTGTTCCGTGCCGGATATCTGGCACTCTTTGGAAATGAGGCGGCCAAGACATCGGGGAGTTTGGAGAAAGCTAAGGAGGTGGACCGGAAACACTCGGACAAGCTGTTCTACGAGTTCCGCAAGTACGACCAACTGTTTCCGAAGCTGGCCTACGGTGTCCTGGGCCCATCTGAGAAAATGGAGGCCGAGAGGCTGAAGCGGATGTTCTGGAACGCTCTCTCGGTGAACAACGTGAACACCAAAGAGAACATTAGTGGCTGGGTGGCCGAGTCACAGCAGACGCGAGCCGAGCTGGGCGTGAAGGAAAACATGCAGGACCGATACATGTTCCTCCTGCTGTGGGCGTCTCAGGGTAACACAGGACCCTCCTCGTTCTGGCTTCTCCTCTACCTCATGAAGAACCCAGACGCCATGGCAGCGATCAAGAAAGAAGTCGATTCAGTCCTTCGCCAAACTGGACAGGAGGCGAAGCGTGGCGGTCCGTTGATTAACCTGACCCGGGACATGCTGCTCGACACCCCGGTCCTGGACAGCGCCTTGGAAGAGATGCTACGCCTGGTCGCTGCGCCCGTGCTGACCCGTGCTGTCATGGAGGACATGAAACTGAAAATGGCCAACGGACGTGAGTACCACATCCGCAAGGGCGACCGGGTGTCCATGTTCCCCTACACCGCCATCCAGGTCAACCCTGAGATTCACCCCGACCCTCACACCTTCAAATACGACCGCTTCCTCAACCCGGACGGCTCCAAGAAAACCGACTTCTACAAGGACGGCAAGAAGCTCAAGTACTACACCATGCCGTGGGGCGCAGGCAGCACCATGTGCCCGGGGAGGTTCTTCGCCGTCAATGAGCTCAAGCAGTTCGTCTTCCTCATGCTCTCCTACTTTGACTTTGAACTCAAGAACCCCGACGAGAAGATTCCGGACATCGATATCCGGCGCTGGGGCTTCGGGACCATGCAGCCCACCAGGGAAGTCCAGTTTAGATACAGACTCAGGTTCTAGATTAAACGGGTGCTTATTACTTACTGCCATGATTTGCTCTCTGACTAAAACTGTAGAATCAACCCTAGCCTGAACTTTATAGCTGTGATGTCCTGTGATGATATTATTATTACTATTATTATTATTATTACTATGTTTAATAAAGAAAATATAAACCTAAATAAAACTTCCTAAACACGATACACCACTGAGATCTTAATTTAATCTTATTTATTTCTTATCCATGTGTAGCTGAAAGGTGTATTACTGATACCTGGAGAAACTCCTTGCAGTTGGTTCAGTTTTTATTGTATAAAAATAATTAGCGCAATGAATTGTAAACAATTTAACAGCAGTTATACAACAGTGTAAAGACAAGAAAATGCACACAAACATAAAAAGCAATGTTATGTAATGTAGAAAAGAATATTTTTTATAGAAAAACTGCATAACAATGTGAACAGTAAGAGACAACAGCTCTTAGAGTGGAACGCTGTCGAACTTTCAGTGCGTAATTAAATGGCTGAGATGATTTAAATGGTCAGTCACAGTGGTTTGCTGTAAAATGCTTAATTCTAGAGAAAGTTAACATCGTGATGTTGATAGGCACTAGATGCCCATCTCTAAAAGATCCCTCACAGAAAGTAAAGTCTAAAATGTATTGTAATCATTTTCATTCTGCTCATGGATGAGGAATATAAAGAGTTTAAATAAAACTTTTTTTTCTTTAGATGTAATTTTTCCCTTAAATTAATATTACATATTAAAAACTCAGAAGACACATGTTGGTTCACAAGTGATATTTGAATGAAGTGGCTTTATTTCTGTTTATTTATTTGTGAATTATTATTATTTACTACCCAAAACCATCAATGAACCAACACGTGTCTGAGTTTGTAGATACGTCATGCTGACGAAGCTAAAACAGTGGAGAATTTGAAATAGTTCTCTTTGGGGACTACAGGCAGACAATCTATTCAGACATCTGGTTCCTATCACCACCGCTGTGAACAGTTCTGACTCTAAGTTTCTCTAGAATGGAGTGTTTCACACCAAACCACTCTTAATGACTAACTAACTTAACCATTTAGTTATGCACTTAAAAACAAACCAGTGTTCGGTGTGTGTGTTCAGTTCAGTCTCAGATTCAGAGTCCAGTACAGCTGTGTTCAAACAGCAAAAGGAAAACCTGGAGTCATTTCATCATGCTGGAAAGGAGGCTGGCAAAGTATCTGTGCACCTATGTCTCAACGGTCAGTCTGGCATGACGAAAGGCCTTTTTCAATTTCCGCACCTCAAAGGCTTTCTAAGCCTCCAGTGCAGAAAATCACAAAACATAATCTGCACAGAAAAAAACAAGGGTGTGATGTAATATTTATACTCCTTTAGTCTGGAAGTAAAGTATCACAAAGCCCTGGCTCACTTCTGGAAATTAACGGATTAACACCGAAATGCTGTATATCCATTTGTCATGATTTTGCATTTTAGAATTTTTTGAAAATAACAACAGTGATGTACAGTACTGTGCTAAAGTTTTAATCAGGTTTGGAAGAAAAGGCTGCAAAGTAAGAATGGTTTCACAATAGAAGTGTTAATAGTTTATTTGTGTCGATTAACAAAATGCAAAGTGAATGAACAAGAGAAATTTAAATCAAATCAGTCCTCGGTGTGACCACCCAATGCCTTCAAAACAACATAATTTCTTTTCGGTACACTCACACAGTCTGGGATGTGTAGGATTATAGTCAGGTGCATGATTAACCAACAATACCAATCCTGTATAACAATGATCATCTTTTTCAAAACAGTCATTAACTGAAACAGAAGCAGCTGTAGTAAACAGGCTTAAAACTGGGTGAGGAACAGCCAAACTCTGCTACAATAGTGAAGTTGTGGAAGACAGTCATGTCACAGGACATACAACCATGGTGAGACTGAGCACAGCAACAAGACACAAGGTAGGTACACTGCATCAGCAAGGTCGCTCCCAGGCAAGGATTTCAAGATGTGCTGTTCAGGCTCAAAGAAATGGGCAGCGCTGGGGACCACAGACGCAGTGGTCAGACACAGAACCTTAGTGCAGCTGATGAACAACACCTCATGCTTACTTGCTTTACAAATTGGAAGATGTCCAGCAGTGCCATCAGCTCAGAAGTGGCAGAAACCAGTGGGCCCAGATACAGTCATTGACTGGTCTAAGAAGTTTAGCCAGAAGTGGTCTTCCTTGAAGAATTATGACCCCAAATATTCAGCCTATTTCACAAAGAACTCTCTTCAGCGTAAAGAAGAACAAGGAGTCCCGGAAGTGAGGATATGGACACCATGGAGCTCTGATCCCAGCATCATCGAGTCTGTCTGGGATTACATGAAGAGACCGAAGGATTTGAGCAAGCCTACATCCACAGAAGATCCGTGGTTAGTTCTGCAGGATGTCTGGAACAACCTCCCTGGCAAGTTCCTTCAAAACCGTGTGCAATACTGATCGGATTTAGATTTCTCTTATGTTCATTCACTTTGCAGTTTGTTAACTGACAAAAATAAACTGTTATAAAAAGTAACACTTCTATGTTTCTATGTTACATTATTGCTCTGCATCTTTTTCCCACAACTGCCTTAAACTTTAGCGCAGTACTGACTATGGGGAAAACACCTAATAAAGTTGGTATTAATCATAATATAGAGTTTATGATCATTGTATGGATCAAGTCCATTTCAACAACATATACCATATAAACAAAGTTCATGAAAATGTGTTTTGTGCGAAAACCTTCAAACAGGACAAAAGAAGCACTGCAGCCAGTGCTGAAAAACTTCAAGCTCATTCCACACTTTATTCCTATAGATTTAATGGAATAAAACATGAATTTGTCATCTGTTTTGGTCATTTAGTGTCTATTTACATATTTAATGTTTATTGGTGCACCATGGGTCTGAGAGTAACGAAATTTCAATCCTCTTTATGTCTTGTACATATTACAGTTTTTGACAATAAAGTTGACTTTGACTTTTGATAGGCTAGCTAATAACCTGAAAGTCTGCAGACAGCTAGGTCCCCGAATGTGCACGCTAACTTTAGCCTGCAAAATAATAATAAAAACACAAAAGTTTCATACAAGTCAAACTTCTATACATTTGGCAAATTTAACAGATTGTAACAGGAATTAAGATTTCAACTCTGGTTTTTTGATGATATTTCATGATCTTTCCCCGATCCATTTCTAAACCTCTCCGTTTTGCCTGCTTTTTCTGTTGACCAAAAATAACGCACTCAAACCAAATGCAGACTCAAATTTATAACACTAACTAAAGTTCTAATAAGGTATAATTTATTATAAAAACAATCTCAAATGCTTACAAAATTGCAATGGGTTTTCACACGGCATATAAGGTGCTAACATTCAGTAGAGATTAAAAAAATATATGTCAATTTACCATAGATAATTTAATGTTCCTCTTTTAGAGCTGCCTTGCAATCCCAGTTATGGGCAAAGGAAATTATGACAAACATTATGAATGCGCAACTACGTCCCGGTCCATTGCACTGTGGGTAGTAGCTTTAGGACACCAAGCAGCCGAGGTAAACACAGGAGACCAAGATGAAATAATAATAATTAACACGTATGGACCGGGCGAATAGTAAATGCAAGATTCATTATTAAAGGAAAGATTCATTAAAGATTCAAGATTCATTATTAAAGGAAACTAGAGAGGTGCATTTCCTGAAGATAATGCGAGTGTGATTGTCCGACCCTTAGTGTACCTCATGGGCCCAAAGGGCATCACATCAAACCAGGGTGCCCCCGGGACCAAGCCTGCCAAATTTTGTGACCGTAGGTCAAAAAACTGACTGAGATACAGTCATTGGCCTGCCAGGGGACCCAGTGCCCAGCCGGGGTCCACTGGGACCCCATGGGCATCACATGTCACCTCAGAATGCACCCAAGATCAAGCTTGCCAAATATCGTGGCAATAGGTTGAAAACTGACTGAGTTACTGTCATTGGCCCACACAGGGGCCCCCGTGCCCAGCCGGGGTCCACAGGGGCCCCATGGGCATCACATGTCACCTCAGATTGCACCCGGGACCAAGCCTGCCGAATTTCGTGGCCATAGGTCAATAACTGACTGATTTATGATTTGTTAACTTTGGGCCCATTCATTTCCTATGGGAAAAATTTGGGACTTTACAGGGGCCCCTTTGGGGCCCCCCAAAGTCTGACCGGAAAGCCCTATACAAGCACATCATTCCCGACCAGACCGGACACAATGGCACGGGAACGGGGTCGATATCAGTTGATACGCATCGAAAATTTTCGGAATGTTCAGAATCGGATAACAATAGTGTGATCACCGATATAGGCAACCACACTAATAAACGAAGTCAAACCACAGGAACACAAAGAGAGGACGGGTGATTTGTACGAGCAGCCGCAAGTAACATTTCCCAACCCGTTTTCTTAACTTTGTTTGTGGAGCGATCACCTACACATTCCAACAGTCCAGAAATGATAATCTCTCAATGCCCACCTTCAGTTTACAAACAGATGGGTTCAGGATCTGCAGATGATCAGAGTGAACGAGCAGAACACAGTCTCTCATACAGAGGTAAGTGATGGCCTCACACACACCTCTGTGAACACAGTACACCTAACAAACCTACTGTTTAGGAAGCCAAAGAACTGCATGAAGTTTATTCATTACAGTTTGATTTTTATATATAAATGTAAACCCTACATTTATAATTATTATAGTTACTATTATAGTAATATTATACTATTATACTTATTTCAATGATCTTTATTTCTTAGGTGTTACTCTCTCAGCGTCTCAATGAGGCTGCACTCAAACCCTGGGTGATGCCCAGCTCTGCTTTACAAGTGAAGTGGGCACACTGACCATGCCTTCCTGGCATAGCAGGGTCTTGCACATATTTCTGCTCTCCTATTTAAAACTGAAGCAGTAGTGTGATTATGGGGCACCAAGACAGTCACTGATGTTCCAACCCACTGAATAATACCCGCTAGTGTAGACGAGGTCCATGCAGAGGTACGCTACGAAGTCTACAGGTGCATCAGTGGAGGGAGAGGAATGTCTGTTACCGGGTTTATCTGCACTGCACTGATACTGTGAACTGTTCAGTGTAGTATGTTTTAAGTTCAGCTTTTGTTAATGTATGTATATGTTGATAGCCATTTGTATGTTACAAAGACTGCTGCACTGGCAGTTCAGTTAATGGTGAAACTGTGAATTCTGCACATTTCCTACAGTGTAACACTCAGTGTTACACAAATAAAGAGACTCAGAATCAGAAACTGATCTTCCATCTTTTTTAATGACGCTGTTAATACAACAAAGGCATTTCATATTCCGATAACATGGTTCATGGTTTCATAACAGCACTTGGGCACATGTTAGCCTAGGCACAGCACACAGCCACAATCTTATCAAGGAAAGCCATGTCCTCGCCTACTCATGGGGGCACCATGCTCACTGGTATGGCCTCCTTAGCATGTTTTATTGGGTGCGTACACATCCAAGCACTCCCTCCACATGGACCCTAAGGTGTGCGCTCTGCCATGTCTCCTCAACATCTTCTGCATCCAGCAGGTAGCTTCCTCATCCTCTGAGCTCTGTGAAGCTACATTTGCTGATGCTGCTTCATTCAGCTCTGATCCATGACCAGATAAATCCTGTGGGGCTGCAGCTGCAGTGCTGTTCTGTGTTAGAGTTCGCTGTCTTTTTGTTCTCAGTATGTGTCGCTCTGATTTCTGTATGCCCATGGTGTGATGATGGTACCCAGGCAGGATGGCGCTCTAGGATTTCATAGGCTGGCTTCCCTGAAATAAATATAAAAGATAATGTTTATAGATATTTACATTTTATATGTATATAAAATTTGAATGTGATGAAGGTGGTGTCTGTTTGTCTTACACCTGCTTCCCATGCCATGCGATGCCACTTTATTTCGGCGACATGCATTCCATTGTTTTGCTTCCAAGCTGGAAAACTGGAAACTCGCAAGTATCGAAAAATGTTTGCACGCCGATCGATAAGGCATCAAACATGAACCATTTCTACATGTTTTGAAGCAGGATAACACCACTGCAATGCCTGCCATATACTCTCACTACCATATCTACCACTGCCCCGTGTCCCACAATCCCTTGCATAGCTGATGCCATGTTCCCATTCTCTATAGCAATTAGCATAGCATTCAGTCTGAAAACTACAACAACGTTTCAATTACCACAAAAACGAATTAAAATGTAAAAAAAAAATAATATTAATAATTTACAAAATACTTACCAAATTACTGCCGTGAGGAGAATGAAAATCTGTGGCAGTAGTGGTTCACTCTGTGGGTTAGCATCTCACTGGGACCGCTAACTAAGCGCGCGGGTGTTCAAAAATTAAAGAAAAAGTTAACCACAGCAATGTCCTTTATCTTAAACTATGTACATCTTTAGAACAGAACGTTTACCGATAGAGTTTAGGAGAGTATATGAAGTACGTAATTAACCATAACTAAGAAAATC
This sequence comes from Ancistrus triradiatus, assembly GCA_025084515.1. NCBI lineage: Eukaryota > Metazoa > Chordata > Actinopteri > Siluriformes > Loricariidae > Ancistrus > Ancistrus triradiatus. Next base: position 156,531 of record JAJAGP010000750.1, on the reverse strand, counting down.
GCTATCCCGCACCGGCCGCAGTGTTTGTTACCGCAGTACGCTAATCAGATGGGCTTAACCGACAGCCAAACGGGAGAGTATTGATTCAGAAGCTCCGTGTTGTCTTTACTTGAGCCCATTAGGATTAATGAAGCCCGTTCATTGTATAGACTTTTATGTTTTAAAAATCCACTGACTGTTCCCCTGGTCACATGACTCTCAGGAAGTGGCATACATTTTTGGCAGGAAATCACCTACAAGAAGCAGAGTAAGTATTGCTCTTTAATCAGCCTTTTCCCCCTGTTTTAGTAAGGTCCACTGATGCGGTAAAGCAGAACATGTCCATTCTGTTATGATTACATATAGTGACAACTGATATTTTTTTTGTTTTTGTAAATTTGAATAAATTGTTAATTAACATGTTAAAATCTTCCTCTGTTGTTCATCACATAAGTAGCCGACTTTAGCATAAAATGTCCCTCCTGTTACTGTTTTGCTCCCTAACAGGGTGGACAAGGTAAAAGTGTGTATGTAATGGGACTAGATGAATAGGAGTTTTGCAGCAAGTATTGGTATATTTTATTATTTTTGCAAATGTATTTGTTATATACTTTCAACAAAGATTAGCTTAAATTCTGATGCATACATTTGTCAGGGAGTGGCACCGTTGCAGAGGAGCTACAGAGCATGTTATGATGATGATGATGATGTGTGTGTGTGCACGCATGCGTGTGTGTGTGCGTGTACATGTGCGTGTGAGAGTTCATGTGTTCTAACACTGTAAAAGAACTACAAAGTAAAAGATTAATTGATTTTGCTTAAAAAGTAAGTAACCTGGTTGCCTTAAGTTGACAGAATGTAAAGCACAGATTAATTGTTACGATCTGCCTATAAGAAACTGGGGAATCGTGTAAAGAAAAATAAAGGGTTTTAGGACCCAATCGCAGTTAGCTCCAGATGGAATGGGTGAACCAAAATGTAAACAAATAACACTAAATGAGAGGGGAAGTGTATGAGGGGATCTACACACGAAATAACAGAAAATAAAGCTGCACCTGTATTGGCTGGCAGTTGAGGATCGCCAGCGTCAGGATCGGTTGCTCTAGCACTGTGCCACTCAGCTTGGCTGAAGCTGACACGAGCTAAAAGGGCTAAAAGGAGCAAAAGCAAGTGCCGGCGAGAGACGGACCCAAACGCAAAGCAACACCCTAAATATATGGATTAATAGGGGAAAAGCAGAGCCCCTAATAGTGCTTAGATGCCCTGTGGCAAGCATGGGGAGAATATAGAAAGAAAAGCACTCCTTTTAAAAATGGAGCAAACGCTCACTACTGAACTGCGCATGAGGGAGCGAAAACGAGGGGAAGCCCAATCCCCGATCACTCTGGAGCAGTGAGGGAAAACTCGGGGGGCTCTGCGCCTCAGTGGATGAGCCAAAAGGCACTGAGGAGCAGCAAGGAGTCCAAGAGTCACTGACAGGGTAAGTGTAAGATGGGATCTTTCCCTTGCCTAAATTCCTACGCCCCGACATCACCTCCAGCCTCCCTGTACATTGCTGACAGTCTACAAAACACCAGCTACACCTCTTTCCCTAAACGATAGTTTACGATTGCCAAAAGCATGCGTGAGCCGGGTGAGGGCTCAAAAGGTTAGTGGGAACTTACCGTGGCGTCCCTAAGCACAGAGAAATCTCACATAGACGCTATGGATCCCGGCCAACATGGGGCAAGGGTGCGACACCTGACTGAGCTACAGCGTGCTCTTAAATAGCAATGATGACAGTCACTGGTTCTGCAATCACGCAGCTTAAGAAGGTGCATGCAAGATCGCGCTCACTGTGAGGATGCCAACGTGACAAACAAGCCAGCGTTGACTTCTACCGATGGCTTGGAGAGATCCCACAGTGCTTGGAGGGTCCTTACATTAATGTTCTGTGAACTTGCTATTAGTAGTTCAATTAACTCAAACTTTTAAGGCAACCAGGTTACTTACATTTCTAAGTTACATTAATGAATCATTTTACAGCTTCACTGATAACGTTTAGTAGCCTAATAAAACAATGATATAATAAAACAGACTTGTAGCTGTTAAGAGTGACTGTACATTGTGACAGTTTGCATCCTGTGTTTTAGGGAATATGTTGGTGGATGGAGGAATGGCCAACACCCTGTACAGCCAAGGTCTGTTAGCAACAAAAAAACATTGGGAAGATGATAGATGCAACAATATGCAATCCCAAATCCAAACTCTGTGCATATGGTGATTGTAAAGATCTACTCAACACATACAATGCTCAGACCTGCTGCATTCACAGAGATAGCCCTTACCCAATGGTCTTTGAAAGACGATGCTAACATAAGCAGTGGGGAAGAGTCTGCGAAAAAGTCCACAATCACTGAGAAAAAAATGTGATTACAACAGAGGATGCACTTGCAACTGAAATCCATGACAGGCTGTTCAGATTAGGCGGCACATCTTTAATATTTTAAGTCTAGGCTAAAGACATACCTATTTACGCAGGCTTTTGACTAGATTTAGACCAGGATGCATGGCTTGGGTCACTCTGGCCGGAGTCTGGAGTCATGTCTGGCCTGCCTGCCTTGTCCGCTAGCCGGGAGTGTCGAGTGGGGCGGTCTGGCTGAACTAGGCTTCGGTCCCTCGTGATCTTGACTCGTGCATCCTTGCCTTAGAATAAGGGCAAGAGCTGGGGGTTCATAGTCAAAGAGTCTTATGGTGATCCAGAGACGTTGGGCTGCTGTCTTCTGCCTCCCGTGGGGTTGCCAATGTTCATGTGAATCCATCCTCTTGGCTGTGTTTCCTACCAGTTTTCTCCTCTTTCTAGCTATGCTGCTATAGCTAATGCTGCTGGGGTCCTCATGCTACACTTGGCATCAGTGATTGTTAATAGACACTGTGATCTTAATCAATAACTAATTACATTTTCTGTTTTCTCTCCAAGCGGTGTTCCGCAGTTCCAGCCCCACACATGATCTTCATCTGCTGGAGCTCCACTCAAGCTGCTTCCGTCATCAGCTCCAACCTAACCCCATCATACCCGGGCCACTTAATGCCCGATGTGCATACTTCACATTTTAATCAGGAACATTGACTCCATGACTTTAGTTTCGCTCTTTAGATTTTTACTACATCTACTCCGCCCAAGAGGTTGGTCCCCCCCTTTTTGAGTCTTGGTCCTCCCCAGGTTTCTTCCTAGAACTAGGAGTTTTTCCTTGCAACTGTCGCCCTAGGCTTGCTCAATTTGGGATTGGACGTAGTTATTAGGAGATAATCTAAACTTGTAAAGTTGCTTTGAGACAATGCTCCATTGTAAAAAGCGCTATATAAATAAATCTGACTTGACTTGAAATCTGACTTAATATTTGATGGCAGTACGGGACATACAGACAGCTGAGAGAAAACATAAGGAATGGCGAATGCCTACTACATGGAGATTTCAGTGAGAACTACTCCTGTAAGTATTCTCAAGAAATTCAATCAGCCCATTTAGGATGGTCACACCAGCAAGCAACCTTACATACTGGAGTGCTGTACCCTACAGTGGAACAGTCACCAGTGGCTTTCTGTTCCATCTCCTCTTCCAAGCGGCATGATCCCCTAGCTATCTGGGCCCACCTCAGCCCTGTGTTAGACATGGTGATGGAGAGATACAATCTGATGAAATGTCTCCATGTCTTCAATGACAGACCAGCTACTCAACACAAACAAAAGGGCAACTTTTACCTACTGTCAAAAGAGCCTTTCAAGAAAGGCTCCAACGATATCAGCTGGAACTTCTTTGAGGCCAGTCATGGAAAAGGGGGTCCAGTTGGTGTTGGGGCTACCCTTAAAATATCAGCTGACAAAATTGTATGCCATCGGGAGATATTCCCAACGCAGAGGCCATGTTCCACCAGTTGATGAATATGGGCACTTCAGTGGAACTTTTTCTTGTGGGAGAAGAAAATCCACCAAGTCATTAGTATCTCTCCAGAGACAATTAAATACCAAGACATAATTTGCCTTTGCCAGATAGACAAAGTTGTACAAAGTTGGACTGTTCATGCTGTGGGCTGATGGAGGTAATTCTGGGAGAAGAGGCAAGCCTACATTCCACTGAAGACCTATCACAACCTGAGGTCGTCATGAAAGAAAATATAAGGCAGTGGTGCATGGTCAGCTATGATGGTGAACCCAACCCAGGAATCATCATGGGAATCATCCCTACTCAGGAATCATCTTATATTTTGAAAATTCAAGTGTTGTTTCTCAGTCAAATTTCAGAAACAGGAGAAAAAAGCTTAAAACTCACATTGATTTTAAGCATGTCTTAATTATGTCTAGGAGAAGTAAAGGAGATAAACATAAGATCTTATAGAGAATTTCTTTCCTTTGTGTAGTTTTAGTCAGTTTGTTTGTTGTAAGGCTAGTTTTGGTCAGTTTGTGTGCTATAATGCTAGTTTTAGTCAGTTTGTTTGTTGTAAGGCTAGTTTTTAGTCAGTTTGTGTGCTATAATGCTAGTTTTAGTCAGTTTGTTTGTTGTAAGGCTAGTTTTGGTCAGTTTGTTGACCGTGTGATGTAAAACATGAGCTATAGGACTCTGGACTAACGGACCTCATTTTCAGTAACAGAACCCATTACAAAAATAAACCACTGCAGAAGTGTTGCAACATCAGCACTAACGCTCACATCTGGAAGAACTATGTGTGTGTGTGTGTGTGTGTGTGTGTTTAGCAAAGGAAGTTTAAAGTATGCCTTCCAGGAAGCATCTGTGAGCTGTTACTATGTTTTTTTTGTGTTACTCTGATACTTACAGTGGGGCAAAAAAGTATTTAGCCAGCCACTGATTGTGCAAGTTCTCCTACTTAGAAAGATGAGAGAGTTCTGTAATTTCCATCATAGCTACACTTCAACTATGAGAGACACAATGAGAAAAAAAATCCAGGAAATCACATTGTAGGATTTTTAAAGAATTTAATTGTAAATTATGGTGGAAAATAAGTATTTGGTCAATAACAAAAGTTCAACTCAATACTTTGTAACATAACATTTGTTGGCAATGGCATAGTTAAAACGTTTCCTGTAAGTCTTCACCAGGTTGGCACACATTGTAGCTGGTATTTTGGCCCATTCCTCCATGCAGATCTCCTCTAGAGCAGTGATGTTTTGGGGCAACACGGACTTTCAACTCCCTCCACAAATGTTTCTATGGGGCTGAGGTCTGGAGACTGGCTAGGCCCTGCAGGACCTTGAAATGCTTTTTACGGAGCCACTGCCCCTTCGTTGCCGAGCGGTGTGTTTGGGATCAATTGTTCATGCTGGAAGACCCAAACCACGTTTCCCTCTTCAATGCTCCACACTGATGGAAGGGAGGTTTTGGCTTAAAATCTCATGATACATGGGCCCCGTTCATTCTTCCCTTAACACGGAATCAGTCGTCCTGTCCCCTCTGCAGAAAAACCGCCCCAAAGCCATGAGTTTCCACCCCCATGCTTCACAGTAGGTATGTGTTGTTCTTGGGATGCAAACTTAGCATTCTTCTTCCTCCAATACGACGAGTTGAGTTTTTACCAAAAAGTTCTATTTTGGTTTCATCTGACCACATGATATTTACAGCATTTAGCAGACGGCATTTAGCAGACGCCCTTATCCAGAGCGACTAACAATTGATACAGTCTTACAATCCAAGCAATTGTGGGTTAAGGGCCTTGCTCAAGGACCCAACAGTGGCAGCTTGGCAGAGGTGGGATTTGAACCCTGGACCTTCTGGTCCTGTCCAGTACCTTACCCACTAGGCTACCACAGATATTCTCCCAATCCTCTTCTGGATCATCCATATGCTCTCTGGCAAACTTCAGACGGGCCTGGGCATGTACTGGCTTAAGCAGGGGGGCACTTTGATAGATCCCTGTTCTTTAAATAAAACAGGGTGCCCACTCACACCTGATTGGCATCCCATTGATTGAAACACCTGGCTCTAATTTCACCTTCAAATTAACCTAGAGGCTCACATACTTTTGCCACTCACTAATACGTAATATTGGATCATTTTCCTCAATAAATAAATAAAAGTATAATATTTTGTCTCATTTGTTTAACTTGGTTCTCTTTATTTACTTCTAGGACTTATGTGAAAATCGGATGATGTTTTAGGTCAGATTTATGCAGAAATCTAGAAAATTCTAAAGGGTTCACAAACTTTCAAGCTCCACTGTATTTAGTGAGATATTTGGTAACTTGGATATATTACGATTGTATTTAGGTTTGAGAGCATTAGATGAATGAAGTAATGAAACAAAGCTGATGCTTGATGCTTCGGTGGAAGTGACGGATCAGAAATAAGAACAACGGATCCTATTGCTGACTGATCTGCTGCTCTCAGTCTGTACTTGGCGGTGAGGGGTCTGGAGAGGAAGAATGGGTCTTTGTTTTATGCCCGCTGGTGCTGGTGATGAGTTGCAGGTTGGAGATGCAGCGCTGGATACAGGAGGAATAACCTGAGGGAGCTCTGATCAGACGTGATGACAAGGTATGTGATTCGAGTTCTGCTGGAAACGGTAACGGGTTAATTCGGTTCAGATCAGAACCTGACTGTTCATGATGTATTCATTTATTGATTATGAAATAGGAAGACCTGGGGGAATCAGACTGCTTGCTGAAAACAAATACTTTTAGATTTTAGACGAGGAATAAATAAAAAACACACTTAAAAACTATAAGATGTTTGTAGTACGATCTAAGGAGCACTTCAGCTGTGAGTGGGCAAAGGATTCGTTCCGTACGCATTTAAATACGTTATTTAGGAGAAATCACTTTTCAGTGTCTGGTGTGTTAATGATGAACTCTATGGGATGCACCCGCATCTCAATCTTAATATTTAACTTTTTCTTAGAAACAGTTTTCTCTGCAAAGCCGTTATGTATACATTCCCTGTGTGTGTGTGTGTGTGTGTGTAGGGTGACACTGAGCAGTATTGATCTGTGAGAGACAAATATTAAAGTCTCTCTAATTCTGTATCTAGGTCAGGGTCATGTTAGATTGTGGTCAGTGCGGGACTGTGGTAGCCTAGTGGGTAAGGTACTGGACTATGGACCAAAAGGTCCAGGGTTCAAATCCCACCTCTGCCAAGCTGCCACTGTTGGGTCCTTGAGCAAGGCCCTTAACCCACAATTGCTTGGATTGTAAGACTGTATCAATTGTAAGTCGCTCTGGATAAGGGCGTCATGTAAATGCAAATGCAAATGCAAATGGTCATACTGTATTATGGGAGGCTTACAAGGACAAAAATTCACCTGGTCCACTACGAAGTAGGCTACTTTATATATACTTCTTAGTGGATGAGGTGAATATAATACAGCACAGTAAGACCTTGACCTACGAGTTCCATGACCTAGCTCGTAACTTAATTTGATCGTATGTCAAATCAAATTTCCCATTGAAATGAATTGAAACGTCATTAATCAGTCCCCCCAAAACCACCCCATTTTTTACGTGTTTAGTAATAAGACAAATGTAGAGAACTTAATAAAAAACAAATAATGTATGAAAATAATAATACTGTATACAGTATAACAAAAGGGAATGTAAAGAAGTTAACTGGTTATATTAAGTGAAAGTCGCTGAACTTAAATGCTCGTTTTGCCACTTCACTTAATCTTCTGCTTCTTCTTCACTCAGTCTGGCCTTTTCCGGCGCACTTTCCTCGCTTTCTTTTGCGGGACGTTTCAATAAAAACCTGCCCAAGGTCTGTTTCTTCCTCCCTTTCAAAATGTTCCGAAAACGAGTGAGGCGCAGCGCCAACGCACGGCCTGTTGCGTTCATTGTTTTGTTCAATGAACTCGGTAACAACCGTCTGACAAAGACGCGGGAACGGCGAGGAAAAAAGCAACTGAACGCTCGGGCGCTGCCTCCTAGCGGCGGATGGTGTATTTTCGCTCACTCGTAACTCAGATATTCGCTCACAACATAAAGCAAAAAAATCGACCAGGCCACGGCTCATATCTCAAGAAACCTGTTAGTTGGGACACTCGTAAATAAATAGCGGAAACGGTTTGTTGAGCGAGCCAAACTTTAAAGGTTGCAGTGACCCAGGAGCTAAATCTAACAGTGCCAGTGTACTGGCACAGCTAGACCTAGGGCACTGGACTTGACAACAGTCCCAGAAATCGCTCCCTTTCACTGGACTGGCGTTGAGTGTGTGCCCGTACTGTATATCTATAGTACTCTGCTGACACCCAGTGGTTGATAAATTATCTACAGCCTTATAGTCCTGTAGTAAAGACGTTAAACAAGCGAGGGTTTATTGCTGAAACTCAAACGCTTTTATGTTAATACTCTAACACTTGTATCGTTTAATATTGTTTTATTGATATATAACAGAGAGACAGAGGGATTAGTTTATAAGCAGAGTAACAGCAGAGGACACACAGAGACAGAGGGACAGGAGACAGTGAGCTCATACTGAGATACAAGTCCGAATACACATCATGCTCCAGTGTGTGTGTGTGTGTGTGTGTGTGTGTGCATGTGTGTGTGCATGATCTGGTGTGGAGGGTTTTCTCTGGGGTGTCCCAGCAGCAGTGCCAGTCTGCTCCGGTTTATTTACCCTCTCCGTGCCCCCTCTCAGTGCACTATCATGAACACTTGAGTGCTTTGGACACGAGCCCCGAGCCTCATGCCAACATCAGCAGCTCGGAACCGCCCCGGGTCCTATAGTCCATCCACACCAATCACAACATCAAACACAAGGACACAGAGGAGAAAGCAAAAAGAAAAAGAAGTACAACAAGAAAGAAAGAAAGAGAGCAGGGTTAAAGAAACAGACAGAGGAGGACAAACAGAAAGAGAATAAACAAGAAAGGAAAAAGAAAAGTAAAGGACAGACAAAAGAAAGACGAGAAAGCAGAAAAGTAACACACAGAAAGAACCAAAAACTAAAGAAAGAAATGATATCCACTTAACTTTAAGCACAGGCAAATCAATAAAGTAAGCAAAAGCAAAACAAGCAAGTACATAAACTACAAGAAGTAAGACAAAAATAATTAAATTATCACTAAATATCTGTAGTAATAAAAAATATTACTAAATAGCTTTAGAGAAAGAAAGAAAAAGAATAGAAAGAAAGCCAGTGAAGAGGACAGGGTTAAAAAGGAAGAATGATGGGGAAAAAACCCAACAAAAATAAAAATAGAAATGAAGTGGGGTAATATAAGGAGAACAAACGATAGCAAAGAGAGGAAGAAAAAGAGAAGGTATTTGATATGGAGTTAGTTGAAGAAAAAAGAAAAGACAAAACTGTACACCACAAGAATGCAAGAAAATAAAGAATATAAGAATATATGAGAAAAGGCGGAACCGGGCATGATGTGGGAACACAAAAAGACAAATAAAATGAGAAAAGAGAGAAAAAAAACTAAATTAAAAAGAAATGATGAAAGAAAGAAGAAATTAAAGTTAAAAAGAACAAAGAAAGGCAAGAATGAAAGCAGCAGAGTAAAAGAAAAAACAGGAGTTAAAAACAAAAAAGGTACACTCACACACACTCACACACTAACTCACACACTCACACGCACTCACACTCACACATTCACACACACACACACACACACTCACTCACTCACTCACAAACACACACACACACACTCACACACACACACTCACTCACTCACACACGCTCACACACTAACTCACACACTCACACGCACTCACACACACACACACTCACTCACTCACTCACACTCACACATTCACACACTCACACACGCTCACACACGCTCACACACACACACACACACACACTCACACATTCACACACACACACACTCACACACACACACACACACACTCACTCACTCACTCACAAACACACACACACACTGACACACA
>JAJAGP010000750.1:107500-146570 GCA_025084515.1 Ancistrus triradiatus | reverse complement strand
GTGTTTGAATGATGAAATCAAGTAACTTCCTGTTTGATCTTTGTGTGTTAGGTAGAAACTTGTGTGTAGAGTTTTGCAAAATGTGTGTTTGGGAATTGGAAACTGAGTCAGACACTGAGAATTAGTGTATGGTTTTGCAGATTTGGTGTGGGGTTATGGTGTTTGAAGGGCATGTTTAGAAAATTGTGTGACAAGCAAATATTTAGTGTGTAAACAGTTGAAAAAAACTGTAAATAATGAAAAGGAATAGAAAAGAAAAAGCAAAAGGTATGGAGTCGAAAAAAATAATAAACAACGAAAATAGCAGGCCATCATAGGGCTAGATAAGGACAGAAAGAAAAACACTGAAGTTGTAAGAAAAGTTGTAAAGAAAGGAAATGGTATAGAGTTAGTAAAAGAAAAAAAACTGAAAAAATAGAGACTGTGGGATGAAAGAAAGGGACTTAAAGAGAGGAAAAGTTTGAAGTAAGTGAAACAAAAACACAGCAAGAGAAATCTGCTTGTCTTAAATAATAAAGTTAAAGAAATAGAAGAAAAAAACAGTTTAAAAATATTCAATAATAGAGAAAGAAAAGAATAAGAAAAAAGAGAGGTGAGAATGACAGGAATGTAGGAGAAAGGAAGAGGAATTCAGAGAGTGTAACAGTGCACAGGTGTAGGCGTGTCCTGCATGAGAGGGCAGGTCATCACAGGGCCAGGTAGGGGCTGCTGTTGCAACACCAGGGGATGATCCCCACTCAGTCCGCCTACCTCAGACACTGCCAATCATTTATACCTGGCCAGAAGGCACCGTTTGGACTCAAACCCGGGTTCCTGTGATACTGAGTTAGTGTAGAGCCCACCGGGGGGCGCTGTGCTGTGTGGGCCTTTGATCCTGAGGGAGGCAATAAAAGGCACAGATCAAAGCACACAAAGCACAGATCTAATGGAGCCAGTGAAGGACCGGGGGCCGGGGTAACTGTTATTACCCCCCCCCCCCCCCCGCCGGCTCGTTGCTGGGTGACAGAGGAAGTGAGAAAGATCTGAAGCAAAGAGAGGCGATGGAGAGCCACGGTCCGACCCATCATGTCCTGTGTAAACTCACTCCTCACACTCACGTCCAAATATTATGACACTCCATCTGATGGAACACACCGCTCCGTCCATCCGTCTGTGTGTGTGTGTGTGTGTGTGTGTGTGTGTGTGTGTCTGAGGATGTTCTTTTTCTAAAGATCTCATTCAGCATCATCAACTTCAAGATCGTTTCCAGGAACAAAATCTGTCTCAGTCATGGACTAAAAATAATCACCTCAGTTATGACTATTATCTAATCCCAATCCTAATCCTAATCTTAATCTTAATCCATGTTTGGGAATCCAGCACATAGTCTGGTAAGATCAGGACTAATGCTGGGCCACACAAACTGTAAACATGAATGCTATAGGAATTAATCCTCTTATATGATTTATTTCTAATATGTTAGAACCCTGAAATGATTCTACATGAGTTTGAGAAAATACTCATTTAAAGTGAACCGATCTAACTTTAGTCTTATAGGTATTTAAAATATTTTTTAAATTATTTAGTGTTCATATATCATATGTAATAATATCCCTAATAATTATTTTGCATCATACATTCTTACATTTAATTCTAAGCTAATAAGACCAAAGACATTTCTAGTTATGATATGGTTACAACATAATAACATCACATTATTGTTTATTATTCATTATTACAGTAAACTATTAGCTGACATTACAAATAATGAAATAATTTGGACAACATTTTTTATGCTGTGTTTGCTATTATATTGATTTATTTTACATAAAACAAATTACTTCTGTGCATTTTCTAAATATGATTAAGTGAAATGATCTGAATGATACTTATGACATTAACAAAATTGATCTGTGTGCAGTTTTGACTGATTTTAAGTCATCTTGTGTAGTTAAATCTCTTTTCCTGTTGCTTCCTAAAATATAGCAGTATTTTTAATAATCTAAAAATCTCGAGGAGTATAAACCACATTTTATGACAAGATAATCAACAGGAATAACGTTTTACTCTTTTTAAAAACAGATTTATTTTCAGAACATTAACACTTGGGGCGCATCTCTAACCCTGACTAGTGCAGAGCCAATCAGAACGGGGAACAGTATTTATATAATGATATTAGATGTTATTTAAGGTATTATAAATGAATGCTGATGTCTATTCAGTAAGTTTAACCCTTTAAATTTATTCTGCAGAACTTTCATAACACTAGTTTTGAGTTTAATCTCTGGGCAGAGCCAAACCAGGGTCGCTTCTTTTATTTTATTTCCATTCCTGCAGACTAGCTGAAGTTCTTCTGCAATTAAAGTGCTGCTGTTGCTCTGAGGATTCGACCTCCCCCAGTCGGGGCTCGGGGCGCAGCGGGGGGTTTTGACCGTGTGTCAGGGCCACGTCGCCTCAGGAACCTCGGTCCTCCTCTTCTGTTTTTTTCATCCGCTCTTTCTGAAGGCTGATGTAACACACAGGCGCAGAACCGTGAGCTGAGCGCACGAGAACCATGCTCAGGCATGAACGGCTGGGGAGTTTATCATTAGGACCAGTACAGGAACCAGTACAGGAGCGGGTGAGGACTGAATGGAGCAGGTCTCTCTGCAGGTTCTCCAGGTGTGTTCTCGCTCTCTTTTACTCATCTAGACGTTTTAATGTTCTAGATATATGCTCTGTATGCACGGGACGGTAGCAGTGACCCCGCAGTGGTATGGGGCCGGGTGGACCCTAAATCTAAATCTGTCCAGATGGAGCTTCACACTGGCACTTTGGTCCGGAACCATGGAGGATTACACTCCTGTTCTAGAGCTGGTTTTCTAAATCCGTGCTCCACAGACCAAGGATTTTAAGGATTTGTAAGCTTTTTTATTTGAATAAAATTATTTGTTCTTGTGTACGCTTTCTGTGGCTTTCATTAAAGTTACAAAACAGTATAGAGTTTAACGATCTAAATTCAAGAGTTCTTGTTATTGTTCCACTTCTTCAAAGTTTTAAAAGCCTAAAATATTTAGTGTTAGATTTGTACTTGGTCATGCTCCGTAATTATTGCTGATGCTCCAAAACTTCTACTTTTGACACTAAACTTCTAACCCTGGCATGGCACAACCCAGACCTTCTCCTTCTCCTCTCCTGTGCCAGATCTGCTCCTTATCCTGTCCTTGTTTACAGCCCCTGGCGAGGTCGGACCTGTCGGTTACGGAGTTGCGTTTCCCAGATCTAGCTTGCAGGACGATCCGAGAGGGTCTCGGCTCGGTGCCCGACAGCACAGAAAGGGTCAGGTCTGGCATAAAAGAGCATGGCATCAGAGGGACTAGGGGACATGTTGCAATGTTGCAGTGTTCTGCCTTGCCAGGGGCTTTTGAGGGGCTTCCAAGTTACAGAGCCCACTTATGGGCAAGGACAAGGACAAGGACAAGGAGAAGATATTTGGCGTGTGACTCAGGCGCAGTCTTCAGGATGTTTATGGGAGAACGTTAATCACAAGCGTGATATCGTCTCTACGCATTCTTGTCCACGTTCCCGCAGAGGGAGTCAGAAACGCCCTCAACGCCACGGCTTCAAATCAAGAGTGCGAGCATCTAGGAATGAATTTGAAGACGTTCTCGAGGTCAGATTTATTCCTGTTTAATAACCATACCCAGAACTTTGAGCAAGTGCCCTGGACTGGATGCCAATCAATCTGTCCCTCAGATACAACCAATGGGGCATGGATGATGCCCAGCTCAGCTGGAAGGCAACCCTGAGACTCCATCAAGGGGTCAAAACCCCTAGTCTTTCAATTCCAAAATTTCTCCAGCTGGCATGTGGAACAATTCAGCATCTCATCCCGAGGTGCCAGAGGTACAACAAGTTACAGCGCCCACATTACTGGGTTCCAGGGCATCGACCTGGCCAGGAGTCTAACCGCCCGGTCCAGTAGTTCCGCCCTGAGGAAACTGGGGCGCCAATGCTTTTAAAAAAGTATAACTCTCACAGGTGTTGTTTGATTAAAATGCGCTCTGAGTTTAATTTGTCAGAAGCTTCATGTGTGTTCGTAATAAAGTGAACTATAGGACAAGAGTGTGTGTGAGTGTGTGTGTGTGCGCGCATGTGTGCTGCAGGATGAGGGACTGTAGAGTGTGAGGACCTGTATAAATATTTACAGAGCCTCTGAGCTCAGCAGCAGTGTGAAGTGTTTATAACCTGTATAAATCCTCCGTGTTAATGAGAGGAATAAACACTCGGCTTTATACAGCGCATAAATCAATCGATCGACTCAAATTCCTTTACTTTCAACTAGAACTAATAATGTGCCACACGGCGCGGGAGAAAGTACTTAAAGAGGATTTTCAGTACGGCAAAACAATTTCCTCAAATATCCTATTCTTACTATCTATCGTGGAGGACTTTTATTTTGATATGACTGTAAGAAAGGAGTGAGCAGGTACAGGATGTAGTTTAGGCCACTGAACGCGAGGGTTCACAAACTTCTTCTAACGAATTAAAACAACTTTCCTGAAGCATGTTCCAATCCACTGCAAGGATGGTTAGGGCTATCTGATGATCCCCCTCCACTTTCCCCTTCCTCAAAGGCACTGCCAGGATCCATCATCCAAACCAGAACAGACTTATAAACAAAATTCACTAATAAAATAAAAAATCTCTCCTCCATCAGTCCATTACCCGAGGGGTTCCTCAGGGCTCGATGCTAGGTCCTGTCTTTTATTTTGACACTTCTACTCTTTATTCTTACATACCATAATAATAAAAACATCCAGACTAACAAATAACAATTACAGATTCAACATAAAAGACTGTTTAAATCAGCTGAATCTGTGAATCATTCTGTTATGATTCAGAAGATTTGCTTCTCTCTTTCAGAGTACGATCAGAGTTTGAATCAGTGATTTGTTTGGTCACAAATAAAAATTGGTCCACTCTCGTCCAGCAAGTCAGTCTTTGAATCATTTGAATCATTTGTTCATGACAGATAGTGAGTCATTGTTAACATACAAGAATCCTTTGGTCAATTAACTCTTTGCTCATATGGAAGGTCAGTGTTTGAATCAGGGAATCATTTGGTTACAAGGAAGGTTTGCTGCTCACCTGTTTTGTAAGTTGGAGTATGAATCAGTGAGTCATTTGGTCACAACTGAGATTGTTTAGATTAGCTGAATCTGTGAATCATTCTGTCATGATTCACAAGATTTGCTCCTTTCATTCAGAGTATGACAAAGTTTGAATCAGTAATTTGTTTGGTCGCAAATAATAATTGCTCCTCTACCGTTCA
Organism: Ancistrus triradiatus; assembly: GCA_025084515.1. NCBI lineage: Eukaryota > Metazoa > Chordata > Actinopteri > Siluriformes > Loricariidae > Ancistrus > Ancistrus triradiatus. The sequence goes on along the minus strand of JAJAGP010000750.1, from coordinate 141,277 downwards.
GCAAGTCAGTCCTTGATTTAGTGAATCATTTGTTCATGACGGGGAGGGAATCAGTGGTAACATCCGAGAATCGTTTGGTTAATTAACTATTTGCTCATATGGAAGGTCAGTGTTGGAATCATTTTGTTAGTGTACTCTCATTTTCAGTGAGTCACACCTGAGATTCACACCCTTCTAATTTAGGTTGTTAGGTCACTCAGCGAGCCTTCTGATCATACAAAATTCCTTCCTCTCTTATCCAGCAAGCCAGTGTTTGAAACAGTGAATCATATTTTCATATGAAGAATGTTTGCTGGTCTCCTGTTTTGTGAGTCAGTGTTTGAATCAGTGAGTTATTTGGACATTACTGAAACTCGCTTCTCTCCTGTTCAGTCAGACAGTTGATTCAGTTCAGTCATTCTGTTGTGATTCTCTGGTCTGATGTATCTCCTTCAAGGTTCACTGGGTCTGCTGTTGCTGCCACTGAAAGAGTTGTAAAGAATCATTTAGCTGAACAGGCTCAAATGATTCGGTGTGAAGGCAAATTTTTTGTTGCTTAGCTTGACTGTTTGTTTCCTCTCTCTCTCCGTGTGTTTCCAGAGCATAGCTGAACGTCCTTTATGTCCAACATGAGCTGGAGCTTCCTCACCCGTCTCCTGGAGGAGATCCACAACCACTCCACATTCGTGGGGAAGGTGTGGCTCACGGTCCTCATCGTGTTCCGGATCGTTCTGACGGCGGTGGGTGGAGAGTCCATCTACTCAGACGAGCAGTCCAAGTTCACCTGCAACACCAAGCAGCCCGGCTGCGACAACGTCTGCTACGACTCGTTCGCCCCGCTCTCGCACGTCCGCTTCTGGGTCTTCCAGATCATCATGATCTCCACGCCGTCCGTCATGTACCTCGGATACGCCATCCACAAGATCGCTCGCACCTCCGACGACGAGGAGAAGAAGAAGCTGCAGAAGCGTCGCAGGAGGAACTTGAAGAGCCGGTGGAGGGATGGAGATCACACAGAGGAGGACGACAACGAAAACAACGAGGACGGCAACGATGATGCGGAACCAATGATCTACGACGATGCTCTGGAGCTTCGGGAAAGCAGAACAGACCTGGACAAGAGCTCCAACCGTAACAGCACGAAGCATGACGGACGCCGCAGGATAATGCAGGAAGGCCTGATGAGGATCTACGTCCTCCAGCTAATCTCTCGCGCTGTTTTCGAGGTCTTCTTCCTGGTGGGTCAGTACCTGCTGTACGGATTCCAGGTCTATCCTTCATACGTCTGCGATAAAATCCCTTGTCCTCATCGCGTGGACTGCTTCGTGTCTCGCCCCACCGAGAAAACCATCTTTCTGCTCATCATGTACGTCGTGAGCTGCCTCTGCTTGCTGCTCAACATCTGCGAGATGTTTCACCTTGGCATCGGCGCGTTCCGAGACGCCATCCGAAAGCGCCGGATCCGGAATCAAAGCCTTCGTCCCTATGCTTTTCCCTACGCCCGGAACATTCCGGCTTCGCCTCCGGGATACAACTTTGTGGTTAAATCTGAAAAGAACCAGAACGGGAACCTGAGTCAGAACCAGAACCACAATGCGCTCCTCCCTCAGAACCAGAGCCAGAACCAGGATCAGAACTGCACCGGTCTGGATGAAAACGTTCTGTCGGACCTCGCCAGTTTACATCATCACCTGCGGGTGGCGCAGGAGCAGCTGGACATGGCGTTTCGGACCTACAGTGCCAAAAACGCTCCCGTTTCCAGAACCAGCAGCCCAGCGTCTGAGCAGAACCGGGTCAATTCAGCCCAGGAGAGACAGGGGGCGCGACCTAAAAGTGGACCGGAGAAAACTGGGACCATAGTGAAGAACGGGAAGACCTCGGTGTGGATTTAAGAGACACTGATCCAGCAGAACTGCTTTCACACTCTCTGGTGTCATTCCTAATCCTAATATCACTGCACCTACTGTTACTTTCGTTTTCTTCTTTGTGTGTACTGTGTAAAGGTGTTCTATTTATTTGGATTGACCTGAAGCTTGCACTACTCGACCGAGATAGATTATAAAAATAAGACTGAATAAATGTGTAAATAAATGCAGAGAGATGAATTATATATCACTGATCGTATGAGAAGAGATTTCAGAGACGTTCTTGTCCATGATGTTTGTAATTAGGTTCTGCTGTCGTACGTAATAAATCCTTTCTGAACAAACCTTCTTTCACATCCAGCTGTAAGAATCGGCTATGATGATTGTAACTGTCATCACATTCACATTAATAATAAATCCTCTGTTACTGGGACACCCTGCTTTACTCTGTGATTGAGATTCATCATGCTTTTGTGACAAATAAACCTGAATATAAAAAACAAACTTATTGTTAGGTCATTGTCTGTTTTTTTTTTTTTTGGGAAGGAACTAGGATTTGGCTTTCAGTTAATAAATACTGATTGGGTTTGAGTTTTGGGGTTTAAGTAGAATTAGGGGTGAGAACTGGAGTTTGTTTTAGGATTTAGGGTTAAGGATTTAGAATTCAGTTTAATATGGAATTAGTGTTTATCACTTGGGTTAAGTTTATTAAATTTAGCAGATTCTACTATCCAAAGCGACTTACAAAGGGCACAGGATGTAAAGGACCATAATCATGGGCCCAGCAGGGCTGGGGCATGGGTTATGATTTGATATTATAACTAAACCATTGTTAACAAATACAACAATAGTTAAGCAGACATCTTACTAGTTTACGGCAAAATATTCGTATAATTTTAATATTTATTATCAAACGACAGTCTCAGCACTGTCGCGGACAGGAGCCGAATCTAAAAGGACTCGGTTCTTTTTAATCCAGGCAATTAAGAGTACAGTTGACTTTGAAAGTTCAGAATCGATTCTATGCAGCGATCACACGCTATAACATAACAACGCCGTTTTGTGAAGAGTAGACGGAATAAACGGTGTTGAATCTGCTGAAAATATAAAATACACACTTTATTATGAAACACATGGCCAAATTATGTTAAGGAAACGGACTGAGGAATCCGGAGTAGCGGAGTCAGATAAATGTGCCAAAATCGTGTATAATATTAACGGCAGTAGCGTAAATAGTGCGTTACGTACACGTAAGTGAAACTTTATTGTTTATTTCACAAGATTTACTGGCGTTGTGTGTGTTTTCGCGTTGGAATCGACCCCGTGAATCAGAGTCAAACGGCCCGTTTTTGGAAAGCGATGCGCATGCGCGGCCACAGAGGACGCTGCAATACAAACAGAAGCAGGAGCGAAACGTGCAAGCTAACATGCTAACCGACCTTTTTGAGCGTTTAAATCGAGTTTAAAACCCGTTTTGCGACACATTTCCACCCAGCGTCAAGATGAGGGCTTTGATCAGCGCTGTAATGAGACCGTATGGTCCCGTGTTACAGTGTAAGAGCGTTTTAAAGCGCTATAGTAGCAGCACTCATGCGGACCCTGGGCTCAGATGTTTCAGGTTGATGGACAGGTGTGTGCTGAGCGTCAGAGGACAGGACACCGCATCCTTCCTGCAGGGACTCGTCACTAATGACATGAAGCTGCTGGAGGACGGAACTCATTCTGCTCTGTATGCTCACATGCTCAATGTTCAGGGCAGGACTCTGTACGATCTCCTCATCTACAGGTAGGGGAGACCGGGGTAAGTTGGACCTCACGTTCTGTTGCTAAGCAGCTTTCTGTACTGTGTATGTATGAATAGTTGTGTATTTATGAGGTGATGGTAATAGCTGGCTGCTTTGGTTCGACAGTTGCGTAGTTTATCTCGCCGCTCTGAGCTGTTCCGTATTATCTTTGTTATCTTCCCCGTCCAGCCTGGTTCATGTTTAGCGCTAACGCACAGGGAGGAGTCTGAGTATTTAGTACACAACCCTGCTGTCACAAACGTATTCAACCTTTGTGCTAGCTATTGATAGAGGGGGCGTGGCTTTGTACCTGTCGGTGTAGCTGTGCTGACCTGGTTTTGTTTTGCTCAGGCTGAAGGCGGGGCCAGGTGGACTGGAGGAGGTCCTCGTCGAGTGTGACGCCTCAGTTATGGACTCCATCACGCGCCAACTGAAAACCTATAAGATCCGTCGTAAGGTCTCTTTCGAACCATGCGCAGACCTGTCGATGTGGGCGTTACTCAAACTGGCACCAAGTGATCGGTCGACGCCCACACCGGAGCTCCGGGATGACCGGCGGGTGGTGGCGATGGCATGCGATCCCAGAACTCACCTGATGGGCTGGAGGCTGGTCACCAGAGACCAGGACGACCCTGCGGATATCGTTGTGTGCTGTAACCACGGCGACACTGACGAATATCACCAGCATCGCTACAGACTAGGTACGCCACGCCTCAGGTCCTAAAGCCTGCCAGGTTCTAGAACGAAACAAACACCAACAAACTGTTTGTTGTTTACGTTTACAGGTGTGCCCGAGGGTGTGAGGGACCTCCCCCCGGGCGACGCCCTCCCTCTGGAGGCTAACCTGGTCTTCCTGAATGGGATCAGCTTCTCTAAAGGGTGCTACATCGGGCAGGAGCTGACTGCCCGCACCCACCACACCGGCGTCATCCGCAAGCGCCTCATGCCCGTCCGCCTGTCTGTCCCCGCCCAAAAGCTGCCACCGGGGAGCGCCATCGAGTCCGAGCAGGGTAAAGCGACGGGGAAGCTCAGGTCCGGACTAGGAGAACTCGGACTGGGCCTGGTACGACTGAGCCACGCCCACGAGACGCTCGCGATAAGGAGCCCGAGCGCCACTCTGACCGCCTCGGTGCCGGACTGGTGGCCCCAGGACTTCAAACCCAAAGGATAAATAGGAATGAATTAACGTTTCTTGTGTTATCTAAATAAAGAGTTTGCAACTGACGTACTAACGCAGTACCACAGTTCTGTTTCTGGAGCGCCGGTGGGACCGTGGCCCCTCCGTAACTCCGTAGCTTTTATTAATCTGAGCCGGAGTTAAATTTGCCGATGGTCCCCCTGATCTCCTGTAGCAGTTCCTCCACTCTGAAGCCGAGCTCTGATCCCCACACCCTCTGAAAGTCCTCATCCTGCAGCATGCTCCCTAAAACCTCCTCCACCCGGAGCAGGTCGAACACGGCGTGGGGCGGCCCCAGGGCCCTCAGCGACTCGGGGGAAGAGCCTCCGGACGACAAGAATGAGATTCGGTTCTGTGCGATGGTCCTGAGGAACGAGGCGAATTCGGCGTAATCGATTCCCGTACACGCCTTCATCATCACCTACAAACAAAAACAAACCAACGAACCTTCAGCTTAATTACAATATAATCACTTCATCACCTAAAAACAAATGAACATTCAATGTAAATGAAACAACAATGTAATTTCAATATAATGAGCATCAACTACAACCAAACAAACAAACGTCCAACTTCATTAGAATAATGGCCTCTTCATCACCTGCCAGCAAAGAAACAAAAACAATAAACAAACACCCAGTTTAATTAAAATGTAACGACTTCATCGCCAACAAATAAATAAAAAACAAACAAATGTCCCATTTAATTACAATATAGCGACTTCATCACCTAAAAACAAACAAAACAACAACCAAGCGGCCAGTTTAACTACAGTATAACAACAATCACCTACAAACAAACAGAAACAAACGTCCCATATAATTACAATACAATGACTTCATCATCACCTAAAACAAACAAGAGGCAGGACGACGTTCATCACGCTAACGTTAATTAACGTTAGGCGTGTCCTAACGGTACAAAATGTAGAGTACAGGGTGCTGTATTTGGGTACCTGACAGTGCTGGTGCCAGGACTCCATGCTCTCTCTCAGCTCCTGGATCTCCCTCTGTACAGAGCAGAGCTCCCCCTGCAGGAACCTCCACATCACTGCAACGTTACAGCCATTCACCCAGTTATGATTAATGGAGATCGTATCCTCCTGACACACACACACACACATTGTATTATTATTATTGATTTGTTGGATAGTAAATAATAAATCTGTGCTTTTATACAATAGAAATATAATCTGTAATCGAATCACGTACGAGGTTATGGACCTGATGGAACCAGCCGGTGGGGACGAACACGATCTCCCCTGCTTCCTGGACGATCTCCAGAGGCGGGCCGGCCTCACTGCATCGTGGGTAACGCAGTTTATCTTGTAGGTCAGGTGATGCGATGTCATAAGGGAGGTGTCCTCGGGTGTCCCTCAGGAGGTCCTCGTGTCCCGGCGGGTACAGCAGCCACTTCTTACGGCCGCACACGTTAGCCGACCAGCTGTAGGAGCGGAACACATCAGCGTGGAACGGGGTCCTGCAAAAAATAAATAATAATAATAATAATAAGAGCCGTGCCCACCTGCTCAGCTCTGCTCCTCCGGCTGGGGGTGTGTGTGTGTGAGAGAGATCTTACCAGGTTCCTTTAGGTCCCATGTAGACGAAGCGATAATCATCCCCCGGCAGCGTGTCCCAGAATTCATTCAGCCAATCAGAGGAGAAATAGATGGGCGTAGTGTAACCATGGTGATCAGGAAACATCCTGTAAACAATCTGCAACTTTAGTAACATACACAAAAAAGCAAAAATAAGCTAGAGAGGTGCATTTCCTGAAAAAAATGCGAGTGTGATTGCCACTCTGCAATTGTCAACCCTTCGTGTACCTCATGGTCCCATGGGCATCACATATCACCTCAGATTGCACCCGGGACCAAGCTTGCCGAATTTCGTTGCCGTAGGTCGAAAACTGACTGAGTTATGATTCATTAGCTTTTGGCCCATTCATTTCCTATATAGGCAACCACACTAATAAATAAATAAATAAAAAGCTTTGAGGACAGACACCAAACCTCAGTGTTTCTGTTAAACTAGAATTAATAAATTCTAAAAGATAATGTGAATAGCAATAAAAAAAGACAAATACTAAAAACATTTGAATAAAAATGTAATATAAGCAAAGCGACAGAAACTAAAATCTGTCTGTCTGTTTAAATCAAAAACAACAATTTCATTAAATATCAGTTGGAAAAGGTGAAAAGTTTTAAAAATATATAAAAATACAAAACAGAAATAAAAAAAAATCCACAAAAGCATTTTCAATACATTTTTAATAAAATAAAATGCTAGAAAATAATTTTAAAAAGTTATTTTAAATATCTGTTTTAAAAAAAAATATGACACTACAAAAATTATTTTAGTAAAGTACTGAATTTAAATATCTCTCTCAGAAACAAGAAAAAGCTACATTTTTATTTAAAACCTGAAATAACATAAAATGCATCAAAAATGTTTTCGTAAAAAGAATTAAATTCGAAAAAAAACTTCTTTAAAACCTATAATACAACCAAAATAATTGAGTTTTTAAAAATAAAAATGGAAATAAAGTTTATACATAAAACCTCTAAAGAGCAATTTGAATGAAAACTGAAGCAAAATAAAGAGCTACAAAATTAATTGTAGTTCTTACAGGTTAGTAGTAGTTAGCAGTATTTAGTACCTGGTCATGTGCCAGTCCTTGAGGTAGAGGCAGTGTTTGGGTGAGGAGGAATCGTCCTGCTGCCGCTCTGTCCAGTACTGTAGAAACTCTCTAAGGGTCAGGAGGTGTTTTGGGTTCGAGTTGTACTCTCTAACATTGCAGTCAGCCACCGGGACCTGGGCTTCACCTAAACAACAAAACAAAAAGACCAGAAGCGCGATAGATGTTAATAACAAACTGAAATGCTACAAAAACCCTTCCAAAAACATTAGTATTTTAAAAACTAAACTAAAAACATTCTCTAAATGAATAACATACATTTTATATGTCAAATCCTGCATAAACCTAAAGCTTTTTGTTTAGATTAATTTGTGTGTTTAATATGAAATGGATTATTTTATGTGTACTTTAGTTTTTATTTCTTTTATCCCCTTTGCTGTTTGCTGACCGAAGCTCTGGAGCAGGAACTGGAAGTCCGGAGTTCCTTCCCGAGTGATCCACTTCGTCCTGCAGCTCCAGTTCTGAGTGAAGGTTCTGGAGAAAACGCACGGCCGGTTCTGGATCAGATGCTTCAGGAAGAACTGGGAGTACGTCAGATCAGACTGGACATACTGCAGAGAGTCAGTGCCATCTCGAACCGTCTGCCTGCTGCTGCTGATACAGGCCGCTAACGTCTGTCTGTCCATCGAACCTTTAATACATTGGAACCTTTAAATTACATATAGAACCTTACAACGGGTGCTCAGGACGTGGAATACAAAAAGCCCTCCACTGCAGAGACACGGGTTCCAGTTCTCGTGGCTCCTTTAAGCCAGGTCAGGAATTGTACAGGCACAACTGGGCAGTCTGGATGCTGTACCAGCGGCCCCTACCCACTCTGCCACCCTGCACCCTGTCAGGGAGCACACTTAAGCCTGCGCCGTGTTCTCCGGGATAGGCTCTGGACCCTCTAATGACCCTGACCAGGATCAGGATTTAAAATAACTTCAAACTTTCTTATATATTACTAACAACCAGCAGTTATTTTGCCAAAGATTTCATTTCTAAGCTCGAATATCACTAGTTTGTTGCAGAAAGTGAGTTTATATTATAACTATAACATGCTAGAACTGTCTATAATAGCAATTTACCTTTAACAGCAGTCGAAAATTAAAATTAAAGCCGCTTTTCTGCTTTTCGTTCGGGGGACGAAAGTTACAGACACACTCCACACACGTGCTTAAAAGACATTAAACTGTACTCAAAACATCATTATTTGATCAAGTAAATGGTTAATCAGACTATATAAAAGACTATATCGTAAGGTTTTGAGCACTAACATATTTATGAAAGCAAACTCTAGATTTATAAATAAAGCGGAACGCTTGACTTGAGTACGCTTTTCCGTGAACCACAGTGTGGCAACGTGTTGTGCACCCGGTACATCCTGCACCCCATTCTCCAAATGTGGGCCTCTGAAAACTGATGTGTTTCGCTTGGACCTGCGAATGCATCTAAATCAGAATTGATATACGTGAAAAATAACCAATTAACCGAAGCTAATGGCTAGCAAGCGAACACAAGTAGCATATAGTAGATCTTTTCATGAATAAAACCCGACACTATGGATCGTATGTACCAAAAATAGTTAGTTTATAGGGAATGTATTAAAGTGAATATGATATTAAATCGGTTATTTAAGTGTTTTATGTGTTAGTTAGCTAAAAACAAGTTTAACGCCCAGTACAACTATTTTAGCCGTGATTAAATGAATAAACGGTAACTATAGCTACAGCACTTAGATTATTCTACAAGATGACAAGCTAAACATTGTGTTAAAGGGTAAAAAATATTTTAACACGTTTTAGCGTTCGATCTATTTTTAGTCAGGCGTAACGACGGATCACCCCGACGTCCTTACAGGGGATGCAGGATAAATCAGCAGACCGGATTTTTAACAGTACAGTGTTTACACAGCAGATGCGGCGCAGTGTTTACAGTCAGAGCGGCTGGATTTGTATTCGTGTTTATGGTTATATTTGTTTGATTTCTTTTGTAAAAGATGTGAATCCAGGACTTTACTGAAATGCGAACGCGGAGCTGCTTCATGATCTGTAAGTATAAAAATATTAGAAACAACATGAATAAAACACAAAACGCCTGTCTGTAAGGAGGACCTTTATTGACAATTGTGTTGATGACCACATATGGATATACTTCCGTTCCATAAATGTAGGTCCTAAACTATAATTTTGGCAGGTTGACCCCCCCTCGATGCTCCACCATGTCCGGCCGGGACGTCCCGGTGCACAGCTGGCCCTGTTCGTACTACATAAACGATGAGAAGCGCTGGGTGAGCGGTCGTCTCTCCCTGACCCTCGGGGCCGTCCGCTTCGCCTCCTCTCCCGGGCCGGACCCTGCAGCCCTCCTCCTCCTCCCTCTGTCCCGAGTCACGCTCATCAGCACCGAGTCGTCCTGCTTCATCTTCAGCGCTGTCACCCTGCAGGAACGGGACGGACCCAAACACTGGTTCTGCTCCCTGAAGCCGAGCGCCGGGGCCGTCCGTCACGTCCTGCAGCACTTCTGGAGGGAGTCGATCATCCAGGGCGAAGCTTCCGGGCGCACGCCGCTCAGCCAAGGACAGAAACTGATCGGCATGGTGAACGACGCCCAGAACCGACTGGCCCACACCGGGAGGGTCCTGACTCAGCAAGGGGAACAGTTTAACCACATGATCCATGACCTGGACAAGATGCAGTCCGACCTGGGCGTGGCTGATAAGTACGTACTCCTGTCCTGTCTGTGTGTCTGTTTGAATCTGCAACTCTGTCTCCTCACCCATAGTTCCAGTTCCTGTAGTCCTGTCCCTTATAGTCTCGTCCCCCATAGTCCCATCCGCTACAGTCCAGTTACCCATAGTTCCATCCCCTGTAGTGCTATTCTCTTTAGATCAGTCCCCATAATCCCGTCTTCTATAATCCTGTCCCCCTCGGTCCCCTCACCCATAGTCCTGTTCCCTATAGTCCAGTCTCCTGTACTCCCACCTCCATACTATATGGAGTCCCATTCCAAATAGTCCTTTTCCCCATAGTTTTGTCTCCATAGTCCCATGTGTGGTCCCCTCCCTTAGTTCCAAGCCTTTAGCCCCATGCCCTTGGTCCTAATGCCTGCTCCTGTGCTGCTGGTCCCGTGCCGTTGGCCATCATTGCCCCTGGTTCTGTTTGTGTTCAGGTTGTTGTCGGAGCTCGAGTCTCCCGCCTGGTGGCCGTTCGGTAAGCTCCCTTGGAACCGGAGGAACCAATCAGAGCTGGTTAAAGTTGTAGCTCCGTCCCCTGATGGCACGGTTAAATCTCAGCGGGAGATCGTTAGCGTCCCCGTGGTGTTTTTCCGCGGCGCCGCCGCAAACGTCGCCGACGTGGCCCCGGGCTCCCTGCTAGTGCTGGCGTCATCGCTGGAGATCAGGGACGGCGCGGGCCGAGCGGTGCATCGCTTCCACAAACAGGAAGTAGATGAGATTCGGATACACGGCGCCTGTGACGTCAGCGTGCGTCAGCGGCACATTGGAAAACCCGATGTGTGCTACCGCCTGCTGTCGGCCCGCATGCCCGAGGCGCTGTGCGTCCTGGAGATGCAGTACAAGAAGAAGGTCGAGTTCGCCAGCGATTATGTCGCCTTCCAGACCACGCCCAGCGATGACGTCACACCCGGGAACTCGACGCTGTGGGGCGAAGGTACGGATTTTTTATTACTATAGCGGTAATCGAAACAGGCCTGGTGTAATTCACTGTTCGGTCACCAGATGGCAGCAAATCCTACAGTTAGATATAGGAGTGATAAAAAGGGAGATTATTCTGCTGTGTACTAATATTTATATTATTCATTATTTACAGGAATCACTTTTGAAAAACAGGTTTATTTATATTTTATTTAAAAAATGCTTTGCTATTTTAAAAACTTGAGTTATTCAGGCTGGAGTGATTGTAGTTCCAGCTCACCACCAGATGTCGCTGTTCATGCTCTTTTAATGAGTCGGATCAAAACTTCACCAATGCACTAATGTAAGGTACTTTATCTATAAATATACATATATATATATATATATATATGTATGTGTGTGTGTGTGTGTGTGTGTGTGTGTGTGTGTGTACAGGAGCTAGTTCAGACACACCGGTACTGGTTCCTGAAGGAGAACTCGCCGCGGTCCAGTTACAGGTCCAAAGATCTTCAGTCAGTGAAGCAGAGGCTCAGGAGCTCAAACAGGTTTGATATTATAAATATTTATTATGTTTTTTTTTTTAGTAGTTGTTTAACTACTGTGTGTGTGTGTGTGTGTGTGTGTGGGTGTGCGCGCGCGTGTGTGCGTGTAGATGCTGTTGAAGTTAAAGACTCTGGCTCTGGAAGCGGAGAACGAGCTGGACCGTCAGGATGAAGCTCTGGACGTGTTGGTTTCCTCCAGCGATCGAGGATCTCTCACCATCGATAAACAAACACGCCGCATGAGGAAGCTGCTCTGATCTCCGTAAGCACAACGCGAGCCACGTTCATGTGCACGTTTAATCCGATTTATTAGACTCTGCCAGATATATGATCTGTGTGCTATTCCGTTTGGGTCCACTAGGGCATGAGCTGTGTCTTTGTATTATATTAGAATGGACAGATTTACTGAAGGTGTTCAAATTAATAATACTTTCTCTTTAATGCTGCATTATGGATTAATAAAAGATATGTTTGCCTTCTGGCACCTTTCCTGCTTATATAAACAGTCCTAAAACTGACGGTATGATCTTCTATATGTCCGTCCCCAGGTTTCCCTGTTGCATGTCTCCGTGTCGCCCCCTGCAGGAAGACCCTGGTGTAACACTGTAATAATAAACATGGCTTCATTGCTCCACGCTGTACATAAGCGCCGCCGCCGCCGCTGCAGATGTTCTGAAGCTGTACGGCTGTAATTATTTATTTCTGGTTCCGATTCCTTTGTTCACCCAATCAAGTGTGAAATAAACAGGACGATGAGTTTCATCAATCGTAATCATGTTTTGTGTTCATGTCGTCCAAGAACGAGTTCTGCACCACTTTAGGCAGGGCTTAGTCACGAAAGATCAAAGAACTTCCAGTCTAAGAGAGCTCAGAGGATATAAGATAAAAAATAAAAAAGGTTATATAACAACGCATTAATAATAATTACTAAGGAGAAATACTATGCAGCATTAATGATAATAAAGTATATAACACAGCATTAACAATTAATAAAAATAGTTTTAGTAATAACAAATTACTACTAATAAAACTATATTATGCAGCTTTAATTATAATAATAAAAAATTAATAATAATAAAAAAAATTATGCTATATTACACAGCATTAATTACAATTTAATAGTAATAAATATAACTATAGTAATAACAAAAATAAATCATAATTATAGTAATAATACTATATTACACAGCATTAATAATAATATGCAATAATAATAATGTAATTTAAACTAATGCTAAAATAATAATAAAAAATAAAATAAACCAATAATAATGTTACTACTACTAATACCAGCAGTAATAATACTAATAATAATAATATGACTTCAGTGTTCTTGTTTTATTATATAACACATTTCTTACTCCTAAGGTCGCGTTCTGTTTCTAAAATACTGAAAACAAATATAACCTAACCCATGACATGAAGCAGAATCGTAGGGCAGGTTGTTATTCTGATGTAGGAATGATGTCCAGCTTGTGTCGGACTGGATCTGTCGAGGCCTGGAGTCGATCTGAAGGTCGTAAGGCCCCGAAACCCTACCGTAACCACACCCTGCTCCTGGATTTGATTTCGGTAGAACCCATGTCAAAACATTTCCCATGGTGGAGAACGGGGCCTCTGTAAACAACATGGTGAATGTACAGGAGAAACGTGTCATTACAACATCCTGCTGGCACCGGGCCGCCAACGCATCTGCTCACCATTCAGGAGAAACATCTGCAGCCTCTGTCCAACCGGGACTCCAGAAGCTTGGACCCCAAAGTTAGGTCTGATTAGTGAGCGGAGTTATGAGCTCTGTCTGGGATAACGGAGGAACCTCTGGAGAAATCGGACCCAAAGCAGAACCAGTCCTGAGACTGGACTAAAGGAATAAAGAGAGCTCTAAATGATTGGGAGCTACAGAGAAGAACTGGGACTGAATGGGAGTTCTTCTTTGGATTGAGTTCTATTTCAGATTAACTTTACCTTCTTCTCCACTTTTAAGTCCCAGTCCTGGTCCATGGAAGCCGTTCCAGATCCTCCGTAGCTGGATGAGGTCAGAGTCTGTTTGGCATTGCACTTGTTCTGGGAAGTGATATAATTAAAAAACATGTGGAAACGATGAAAACTCCAACAACATTTAAACCTGGCAGAGCCCGACAGGACCGAACCAAGCTGTGGGAAATAAAGTGGAACGTCAGCATTAATAAATAAATCTCGCTTCCTCTGGGCTTCCGCTCGCTCTGAGAACGGAGAGCAAACGAGCGTGAGTTAATAAACGTTATAAATCTAACCAACCAGGATTTGGAAATTATGAAACGCTCGCCGCTCGGGAATCGCAACAGAGGCCAGAATTAATTAACATTTCCGCCAGACGTGGCCGATCGGCCAAGGCGTAGCTGGATGGCTCAGTACGTTCGGTCCGGTCAGCTAATTGGTGACAGTTGGCAAAATAATCTGTATGAACCTGAGCATGAGGAAAGAAAACAAAACACAGATCTCTGAAGTGTTTTCAGTCTGTTTCTGCTTAAATTGGTGCACTCTAAAGTATGGGTTAAGGGTCTTATTCAGTGGACCTGAACCCTGGACCTTCTGGTTAGTAGTCTAGCTCATCACCAAGCTGTTGGTCCCCTGAGCAAGGCCCTTAATCTTAGATTCATCTCAGTTAAGGATAAAGTTAAGCTTACGATGTTTAAGAGGTATGGATGTTTCTCTATGATCAGCAGACGGTCTGAGGGATCGGTTTCAATGCTGCCAAATCCACCACCGTTGGACCCTTGAGCAACAGCTTGGGTCACACCATATCCTAGCTGTAAAGCTCTCATAAAAACAACTCTGTGGCGACTCTGTGAATAAAGTTCTGGACTACTGAAGATGGAAGGTTCAAGTCCTGAACCCTAGGGCACCCAAACTCATTTCAGTTTTGGATAAGGGTCAGACTAAATGTGGCGATTGGTAATGATGGTATCTTCTTGGGCAATGGTTTAAAATGAACAGATTGGACCACCAGTTGGGTCTTTGAGGAAGGACCTTTTATAGATGAGTTGCTTTGTTTGTTGGCGTCCTGTAATTAATGTGGAGATGTTCCTGAAACAGTTCTTGGGGTTTTAATGGAATTTTGATGAACAGTTTGATGTGCCATTGCAAGAACCCTAAATTGCTCAAACCCTGGTGAAGCTGTTGGACCCCTGAGCAAAGTCCTTAATTTTAACTTCATCTCAGATGTGAGCCACTTTGGATAAAGTTTGGTATCTTCTTTGTTATCGATAGATTTTAATTGATTTAATTTATAGTACTGGACGTTGCAGAGTAGTGTAAAAGCCGAGCAGGTGCAGAGCTTCAGGTGAGCAGAAAGGTCAGTGCAGAACGTGACGAGTTCGAAGTTTCTCCGAAGACGTCAGCGCCAGAGCAGAAATCCCAGAGTCGAGCGGTCACACGGCGGTTTACTACACTCGGTCTGGCACGGGGCCTCCAGAGAAAACACAGAGAAGTCGCGGCGGCCAGAAACGTGCAAGCCTATACTTTAATTTCCCTGTTTGTTTGCTTGTTTCCACTTAATCCGTGGCCAGCTTGGATCCAACGGCCTCCATTTTTCCGTGCGTTTCCAACGTCTGTTTTTGTAAGGATCAGTTTACTGATCCGCCCTGTCTCTCTCTCTCTCTCTCTCTCTCATCTCTCTCTCTCCTCTTCTCCCTCTCTCTCTCTCTCTCTCTCTCTCTCTCTCTCTCTCTCTCTCTCTCTCTCTCTCTCTCTCTCTCTCTCTCTCTCTCTCTCTCTCTCTCTCTCTGGCATCGTTTATTATAAACCGGGGATTTTCCTCGTAAACTCGGGCCTGCCTGGATTAGGCGCTGGAGGAAGCGCCAGGGCAGAGCGAGCAGGAATTTGCCACGGCGCATGGTAGGAAGTGGCGGCGGTCTGCACCGACCACAGATCCTGCACGAGAGATCCGACCGCGGGCTCGCGCCGGATGATGCTGAGACGCCGTGGATTGTTACTGGCTCTGACTCACGCGCCACAGACCGGCCCGTCTCTGGAGTGACGGTAAATCGATCAGCGGCCGCGTGGGAAAACAGCATGGGAAAAAACATGCACGGGAATCACCACGTGTCGAATCAAATGCCAGAGACGAGCTCCAGTGACGCCTGACGCCATAACGACCAACACATCACCAGTCGTCTGGGTGGCTCAACACTTATGGCTCTGGACTCTGCTAAGCAGCCATGGTTTAACAAACGCCCCAAACTTCCATCTTCCTGCTCCCACCAGTCACCTTTCCAAATGACCTTAAAGGTCTCAGACACGTCGAAAATGAACGGGAATGAGAAAAAATGTCTAACATCAGCTCACAGTCATGTTCCAAAATCTAGATAAAGCCCTTTAGAAGGTGGGAAACAAACTCCATACTCCACACCAATACCCATGTTTTGGTTGTTTTTTTGGGTATCCAAAAACTTTTCTCCATAAAATGTGTATTACACTTTGTGTTTCCCGAAGACGAATAATCCTAGTGATTAACACAACATTAGGAATACCAGATTTGCTTTGTTTCCCAAAATCCTTCTCAACCCCCAAAATTCCGAACACGTTTTTAAGTAGTTCATTGCTGACTCTGGAAAACTGAACCACAGATTTATAACGTTTTCTCATTATTATACCATAAAACTGTCATTAGGAATCAATTATTATTTAAAAATAATAACTAATATGTATTTAAATGACTAATATAATAAATTAAATTGTTTCAACCCTGGAACTAATCACCAAAACCTATCACCAAAATTATTACGATTACCATTTTTTAATGTTTTAAACATCAATACATTGCTACTTCCCCAAACCATAATGAAAATTCTCTTCTCTATTAAAATTAAAATGGTTCAACTTATTAAAATCACACAGAATGTTGTATTTTTGTTCATATTTTACAACTTTTAGACATTTTTGAACAATATATGATCCAGCAGTACTGTCCTTAATGCATCAGCCTACAATGTCTGTAGGGAATTATTTGTGTGTAACATTTATGTCGTAACCGTGGAAAGAAAGACTGACTATTCAGTATATATATATATATATATATATATATGTGTATATATATATATATACTTACGTATATATATATATAGATATATTGAAATACGAATGCGTCAGAATACTCTTAAATTTACAAGCTCGTTTCAGTACTATGTTAATTACAAAGGGTTTTGGGAAAGGCTTGTAGACTTAAGCATGTTTGTTAAGAAGCCCTGTTCTGTCGCTATGGTAACGGAAGTGTTCTAAACTTTTCTGAGCGAGAGCACTCAGGCGTTAAATCCTTTTCTGATCCTGAAATTGAATCGATTCTGTCTCGCTTTGAGCTAGCATGAGTCACGGCGCTCTGGTGTATCTCGGGCTGTAGCCGTCAGCGCCGGAGCTCAGTGGAACGACTCGGGGCCCTTTAGGACGCGTTCCGCTCTCAGTCGTGACTCATGCGTTGGCCGGCGGAGGCTGCAGGTGCTGCCGCTGCACTCAGCTCGGGGGGATTCGGGTTACAGGAAATCGACCTCGCTCGCGCTGGCTGCTTAACATCATCCAAACCTGGCCGGACCGGAGAGAGGGCCGGAGGAGGGGGAGGGAGGGGTGGCAGAGTCACGCTACGTGCCATGACATAAAGCCGAGGCCCTCGCTGAGGAAGTCCGTACATCCGTTTGAGGCTGAACATGCACGTGAAGCTCAGCGTTCTTAAAGGAACGTTCCAAATGTGATTCAGCCCGGCCCGACTCGACTGCACTCGACCAGACATGAGTGCCAGCAGAGCCAGGAGAACGTGCAGGAGTTTCCACAAACGCCACGCTCTGTTAGCTCAGCTGGGATTTGAACCCGTAACACCCGACCTCACGCTTTGAGCTGTGCCCGGCTGCTCTGAACGCTTGAACCCAGCCAAACGTGTAATGAGCGTGTTGTTATGGAAATGCCTAATGCCGAGAAGCTTTTAGAGTAGCTTCGGTTTATGGAGGACTGTCGTTTAAATCAGTAAGACATATTAAACACTGAGCTTTCAGAAGCGACTGACCGTGAGGGATCTTCCAGGTGTGTTTGGGATTTTCCCAGACTGAACACACTCATGATGTCACCAAAGTCCTAAAAATATTATTTTTATCGTTGGTTGGAGGGGTCGGTCCTGGCTGGGTGGAGCTCACACTACTTTGGTCAGGACATGAAGGAGGTATGAGTCACCATCCTTTCCAAAACAATCAGTTAAAAAACAAAACACACATAAAACTACAACAATAAAATCTCTCTGAGATGTTCATCCAAAGGTTTCCATCAATGCTCCTCAGGAAAGATGAGTGAAGCATGGTGGAGGGGCATCGGATTCTGGAGCTGATTTGATGATGAAGCTTCATCCTCTGAAAAATGCCCTCTGAAACCTTCACCCTAAGGAATCTCCTCCGTAAAGCCTTTGTGTAGCTTGTTCTAAATCGTAAACATTCCTCCTCCTCATCGGCCTGTGTTGGATTCTTGGGTCGACTTGAAGATAAACATCAGAAGATAAACAGAGCAGCAGAGGGCAGCAGTGCCCCAGCACAGTTCCCCCAGCTGAACCCTCGCATTCTGTTGCTCACTTCAGAAGGTTACACCGGAGTTTAACACCCGATGCAGCTCAGATGGAGCGGAAACTATTCTCAGGCATTTTACAGAGCGATAGAAGGACGGCTCTCTACTCCTAGAGAACGTGGCTCCAACTCGGGCCAAACACAACCGAGGAACATCTGAAGAGTGGAAACCATCAATCCAGGAAAGTCCCAAAGCTTTCTCCTGTGCGCTGTAACAATGTTTCCCTAAATCACAGGCTGACATCACTACCTGTAATAAGGCCTTTCTTTTCTGCACTGTTTATACTGATTGAGACATGAGGTTCAATCATCATCACCATCATCATCATCAACATCATTATCATGCAGATTTGTTTAAATGTACAGAAGAAATGGTTCGTGCTCAGAATACGTTAACGTCGGAGAACGTTAAAGCGCGTGCATTAAATCATCAGAGAATTCAAGCAGGTGTGCTCAAGAAGCCTAGAACCTTCATCCAACAGAAACCTGCAGCTGAGAAACTTTGCATATCAGTGACCTTGTTTTGGAAGAAAACTACCATCAGAAAGTTCTGCACAGGCCAGGATTCAAACCTGGAACCCCAGCTTTAAACACTCAGAAGCATGAACATCTGAAATCTTCCACCTGAAAATCTTTGTACCCGTACCCCCACACTTAACCCCCTAAAAATCTTCACCCATAAAAAAATCATCAAAGCCATCCCCTGATCGGGCTTCACCCTGTGGACCGTACCCCACCACAAAAACAACTCGCCCTTCTTGGAACCCTTCAGGAATGTTCCTGCTAAGAAACCCTGCATCCCAAATTATTCTGCACCTGAGGAGTTACCATACCCTCAGAGAACCTTTCCAAAAAAAAAACGTTATGGAACTGAACCCTGCACCCCAGAGCGTGACGCCACACCGATGACATCATAACGCTCACGTGTTGGATGTGCTGGTGGTTTTCGTCGGTGTTGTAACACCTTAAATCCCGGTCTGCTCCTCCACAGCCGCGTCACATGAGCTCAGGATCTCGAGGCGCTACCAGTAGACACAACAAACGTTCTCCTGGCTGGACTTTTGGACGTGATGAAGTCATGCCGAGGGAAGTGGAATGTCTGGAGCACTTAGCTGAAACCACGTTCTGGCGAGCGGACCCACGATCGGGGTTTTACGTTACACCCTGTTCCTCGGCTCTGTTATTCCACCGTTTCATGCTGCCTCTGATCGGTCGCTCTGTCGCTTAAGTGAAGGCAGCTGATTTGGACGCGGTGTGGATTTCAGCAGGACTTTCAGATCACACGCTCTGGGCTCAGGGTGGAACTTGGGAAAGTCCTCGCTGGCACGTGGCCACCAGCCAGCCGGGGATCACTCATCCAGTCGCACGATTGCTTTTGATATTTGTTTTATTGTGTGTCTGAGTGCCGACCTGCCAACTTTCTTTCCTTCATTCTCTTTGCGCTCGGCCAATGATGGGGTCACCGAGTCCAGATGGAGATGAGATCTTTAATGAGCCTAACGCCGAATAACAAGCTGGCCGACGGACAACGGACGATCCAGCGCTCACACTCCATCAGTCACGACCGACCCGAGCGGCATCCACGATCGAAAGTGGGCAGCCAAGATCTAAAAACCCACAGCTAACCATCCCATCCACTAACAAACAAACCAATCAGATTGGAGACAATAACTGAGTCTGAAATCGTTATCTTTTCTCAAATGAATCCCTCGTGCTTACTCAAGGAACAAAACAGATAACAAAACCTGAGCCCTGTTTCAGTACAGTGGTGATACCATTACACAACATTCTTCATAGCTAGGAGTTAAAGGCTAACGAGAGGCTAACAAAAAGCTAACACAGCTCAAGATCGTCCTCTTTCTAATCACTGAGTCGATATTTAAGTGATTTAAAATCACTGAATCATTTGTTTCTTCTGTCGTTCAGTGAATAATCTGGTGAATCATTTAGATTAGTGTTTGAATGAATAAATCGTTTAGTAATTGATTTGCTCAATTCTGCCAAAATATGCTCGTCCCTGTTTCAGTGAGTCAATGTTTGAATCAGTGAATTATTTGCCTCAGTGTTTGAATCCCTAATTCTTTTGGATCGGTGTTTTAATCTATAGCTGAGAGTTGATTCTGAGCTGTTTGGTGGACTAGTTCAAATCAGTGAATCATTCAGTTCAGAACAAGATTCAGTCCTGTTTTGTCAGCAATTGAATCATGAATCATTTGGGCACAACAAAGATATGCTTGTCTCTTCTTTACTGTGTTAGTGCTTGAATCATTTGACTGTTTGATTGTTTTGTTGTCACTGGGATCCGTCCCTCTGTTGTCCAGCCGGTGAGCTTTTGAATCGGCGAATCATTTGGATCAGTGTTTTAATCCCTAAATCTTTTGGATCAGGGTTTGAATCTGTAACTGAGAGTCGATTTTTTCTCTTTCAGGTTCCTCACAGCTTTAGAGAACCTGGTATGAGTTCCCAGCCTGTGTGGAGGTCATGTGCATGTTCTCCCACATTCCAAAGATGGGCATTAGGTTAAATGGTATCTCTAAAGTGTCTCAGTGTGGGTGATGATGCTTGGCCTGGCTGGAAGCCACTGTGGTCGCGGGTAGATCATAAAACTTGGGTTTAATTTAAATCAGTGAATCACTTGGTGACCATGACCTCAGTGGTCGGATGAATCAGTTGCAGGTGCTGGACCCAGGCTTGTGTGTGTGTGTGTGTGTGTGTGTTTATCATTCTCTGGCCGGTACAGGGTAACGTATAGAAGAAACCGGACTCCAGGTTGAACGTTAGCCCAGACGGCGTGGGGAGAGCCCCGTTTACCGAATATGAATAATAAAGGAAATTCTCATGTCATGCCTCCATAATGAGTTCCATTTCAAGCGGAGAAATTCCACCAGGCGATTGTAGGGAAGTGCAGCGCTACATGAGAGACGCTAACGGAGACAGGCATACTTTGTGGGTTTATTTCTCTAACTGCGAGGAATTTAAGGACAACACCTATTTTTGTGGAAAAGCCTTAGAAACCAGAGCTGACGGCAGTCCAAGGTCTGCTGCGCCATCGAGAAGCTCGGTCAAAAGATTCCCAGATGTTGAACTCGCTCCACTCCGAAACCTGCCATATGTGGAGCAGAGAGACGGGCAAAAACATGGAGGCAGGACGCAGGACGGTGGTGCAGGGCCATGCCAGGCCCGAGCGTCATACAGGTGGAGAACGAGCATGAGTGTGTGTGGTAACGAAAAACACAACGTTTGGGCTTCCCCATCGGGACGCTGAACTGGAATCCCCTTCGTAAGAGAGACTACGTAGTCAAAACATCACAGCGTGAAGGAACCGGGTCTGGTTCCAATCAAACCTGCCGTATCTCAGCACCGATCTCTCTTCCTGATTATTGTTTGGACGAGGAGTTTGTGGGTGGTGACGCTGCAGAACTCCAAAAAGAAACGCAGGCACTCCCGCTTCGTTTGGGACCAAACATCAAAGCTTATTAACGTAGATCTGAAAGTGGAAATGCGCATAGAGGTGCCAAAACGTTTCTCACCGCGTCTCTAATAAATTAAGATGCATTCAAGTTTGGAAGAAATGTGTCATTTTTAAGATCGTTACTGCAGGTCGGGGGTGACTAACAATCTAAGAGTAGCGCCATCTAGGGTTGAGTCTCCAAAAAACGATGCAAAAAACTGAAATGAGTGGTTGCCAGATTCCACCTTTTGACTCACAAACTTGTGATAAAGTTTCGTGAAAGTTTGTGCGACTGTATTATCTTTAATAAAAGAAGCATCTGGAAGTCTTGTTTAAATTAGAAGATTTGCACAGTTCCAAATTAATATTCAGCCGATTTGATCATCTTTTAACCTCCAGCATCTCTCTGAAGATCCATACTTAGGGTTAGAAGGATTCTCTGGCTGGAGCCGTACATTCTAGCCCCCCTGTGTGAGGTACGGCGAGGTCCAAATTGCTCATAATTCGCCCTCCAGAGAAAGCAAGGAAGTTCCAGCCCCTCAGTCCCGTCCCTCACGGGCCTTTTGCTAAACGAACCCGATCCTCCTGATGGGAGCTCACGTCCCGCCGCTTCCCATTTCTGACATGATTCTATCCTGTCCAGTTGTTTTTGCCTCTTCGGCGTTTACTTTGGCCGTGGGACGGCGATATTTCATGACAGGACTAGATACTAAATCGGACCGACAGCTCTGGATGTTCTGACTCGAGCAGCTTCTGTGGAAAAAGGTAATAAATAAATAAAGTGCAGCTGAGAAATACTGCAGCCAGTTCTGCTGGAAACACCTCATCAATCACCTGAGTTTGGGAGGAGGGCGGGTTTAACGTGTAACGTTTTAGGCGGTTTTATTGGAGCCGTTTCATTTAACCCAGATTCTGATTATTGTTGTTATTATCTGAGCATTTTTAATTCTCTCCAAACCCGAATGCTGTGTACAGGAACAGGAATGCATGATGTTCCTCCACGTCAAACATCAGCAGCGCCGCGCCTAAATAAGATCAGCGCGTGCAGATTAATCCCCGAAAAGGTCTGATTGGGGATGATGAGGACCAGATCAGAGTTCGAGCTGATGCATGGCTCTTTCCATGACAAACACGGAGAATCTTCAGAGGGTCACAGTTTAAGCCGATGCGGTGATTATGCCGTTACACGCTCGTTACTGCGCCTGATTAGTGTTAATCCTGCTTTAGCTTTGCTTTTATCAATTTTGGAGGATTCGTTTATAGCTCTGAGTGAGGTGAGGACCGACCAGATGTACCTCAGCCCCCTCAGGATCGGTCCAAAATTAGATATTGTGAAACTTCAGGCCTAATCCTGGACTGTGCTGAAAGTTATCCATGCAGCTCCAATTCCCCCGTTATCAGAGCCAACTGCTGCTTCACGAGGGCTCGGGCTCAAATACCAGGTGTGGTTTGCAAAGATGGTCCTGGTCCTTGTAAGCCCTGAATGTTTCTATTTAATCTCTGAATGTTCTTTATAATCTTTATGTTCCTTATAATCCCTGGAGGCTCCTGGACGATTATTATATTCTCTGAATGTTTCTTAATAATCTCTGGATCTCTGGATGTTATAATCTCTAGACATTTTTAAGAATTTCTAGATGTTTTTTATAATCTCTGAACATTTCTTATCATCTTTACGGTGCTTAATATTTTACGTTCCTTATGTTAATCTCTGGGCCGTCGCACATAACCCTAAATGCGGATGCAGCTTGATGTTCCAAAAGAAATCGTTGCTGTTCTTGAACCTTTTGGTCTTCAGACTTGATCATGGACTTTTGTGGAATGTTTGAATTAGTGTTTCTGAAACGTCCCCGTCTGTTTTATCTCTCGACGTAAATCAGCGTTTCTTCTTGTTGTTTTGCCATCACTTCTGATCATACACACTTCAGTCCAAGCTGCTGCGCTGTTTCTGCTAGCTATCTGAAACTGGAGCTGATGGAATCTCGAACCCCCGACCTGCAGCCGGTCTGACAGAATGCATTTTGGGATGTTTGCCCGTGGCTGTTTGTGTAGATCAGCAGGGGATGGAAATGTTTTTGTTTCACATGTGTGAAGCATTTCAGAGCTGGACTTTATAAAATCCTCCTGACATGCAGTCCTGCTGCTCGTTCGATCGGTTCTGAGTTCAGAGCCAAAGCCTCGAGATCTTTAAAAAAAACTCTGTCTGCGAGACCTGGAGCTTCCAGGAAAGGTGTTCTGAGGTGGAGCAGTGCCACGGTGTGGACTTGCTGAACTGAGCAGACGTGTGTGAGATGAGATGCTGGATTTATGTTAGGACTCCGTCCATTTGCTCAATTGGTTCTGGGTTGAAACGAAGCGTAACGGCCAGACCTCAAATTGAGCTCCGAGGGAAATCCAGGCAAGCCATTCGCTTTCTAACACTGCACACTTTTTCTACACTCCTACAGAAAAGCGTGACCGATTCCGAGACCAAATGTCCACATGGTGCTCAAGAGCTGAGAAGAACAGAAAACATCAAAACATGAAAACACGAGCTCTCAAATGATTTATCTAGCATTACACAGCTTATACACGTCTATAATTTACTCTCAACGTTTCCTATAAACCATAGATTTTTCTTATAATCTCTGGACATTCCTTATAATTTCTGGACTTTTTTTTTAACAATCTCACGACCCTTTTTAAAAACTCTAGACATTTCTTATAATCGTAACATTCCTTATATTCTCTTCCTTGTTTTAATCTCTGGACTTTTCTTATAATCTCTGAATGCTTTCTTAATAGTCTCTGGATGTTGTTTATAATCTATGGATGTTTCATAATCTCTGGACATTTTTTAACATTCTCAGGACTTTTGTAAAACTCCTTGGACGTTCCTTATAATCCTTGGACGTTTCTTTATAATCTCTGGACATTTCTTAAAACTCTTTGAACATTCCTTTTTTAATCTTTGGATCTTTCTTATCATGTCTGGATGTTTCTTTTTATAACCTCTGAACATTTTTATAAAGTCTGGACCTTTCTCATAATCTTTACATTTCTTATCATGTCAGGACGTTTTGTAAAACCACTTGAACGTTCTTTACAATCTCTGGATGTTTCTTATAATCTCTGAACATTTTTATAGTCTTTTGTCCTTTCTTATAATGTCTGGATGTTCTTTATAATCTCTGGATGCTTCATAACATTTCTGGGTGTTTCATTAAATGAATAAACTTCGCACCTAACGTTATTCTTTCTATTACAAACTCTCGACGTTTAGCAGACCGTTAGATCGTCCAGTCTCTGCTGTCTCATGTGATCTCTGGTCGTCTCGTATCTTTGGAAGCTTTGCTCTGACTCTGTCTATGAGAGGTTTTTGCACAGAGCAAGCTCCTCAGAGACGTTCTCGTGGCAGATCAGCTGAAGCAGACGGTGCATTAAAAACCCAAACCTCTGATATTTTTACCCTTTGCTCTGAGTTTGGTCTCGATCTCGATAAAGATTCATAACCTGTTATGGAATTAAATCCAGAAGCCGAGGGCCGTTCCAGTGGAGTTTCTCTGCTCTGACGCTGAATGCTTCCTGACGGCCTCGGCTCTCCTGCACACAGCGGCACCCGATTACACCAACACGATCCGAATTCCCGTGTCAGAATCAATCACACGCGTGTAAGCGTGTTAAACGCTCCGACCTGCGTGAGAGCGGGACTTTAAAACCTGAGCGCTTAACATTTTTGAAAGTCTACTCAAGGTGGAAATGTGAACCAGATCAGATCCCTCATTTCCTCTTCCTCATTACTCGCTGCCTAATTGATGGAGAAATCCTGTCCTTATTTCGGAGCGCTGCGCCAAAGATCTGAAATTCCCACCCTGATAAATTACAGCTGCTCCGTCCGGGCGCTAATATTTCTTCGGAACACGTTCTCTTTGGGGCTTTGTTTTTTATCGGCCCTGTGAGATCGTCATTAACGATATTTGGTTGTGAAGATGGAGGCTTGGTGTAATCAGCGCTCGCTTGCCGCCTCTCTCAGGACGAGCCTTCGCTCTGGAGAACCAAGCCAGCTCTATAAATCCACGCTGCTGCCTTACGAAATGTAAAACCTGAGTAAATCAGGAACAGAGGACACGGCTGAAGGGTTCAGGGTTCAGGGTTCAAGACGCATCAGGATTCACTTATCGTCGTCCCAGGAGGCCTTCGATGATCATGTTTACACTTTACATCACGATAACAAACAGAAGAAATTCATGATAAAGTCTGCTTAATTCCAAAAGTGTTCTGATTCAGAGCGTGGAACCAAAGGGAAAGGTTCTGGCTCACGGTCTGCATTCCAGTTCATCCCAAAAGTGCTTTAGCGAGTGTTTCATTCAGGTTGAAATCTGTTCCACACGCTTCCTCTATAGTAGATAGAGTATAGTGTGGTTTAGGATGTGACCACTACAGAGGCATTGGAGGGCATTTTATAGTGAATAAGCAGTGTGGTGTGGGACGTGTCCTCAATAGACTGATAATTTATGGTCACTCGGTAGTGGGTAGGGAAGGAGTGCGGTTTGGGATGCGTCCACACAGATTTGAAGGCCAAATGTGGCGGTAGAGGTTCAGCAGGGCAAATAAACAGAGCTCTCCTCGAACTGTTCAGCAACTCCCACACACACACACACACACACACACACACACACACACACACACACACACACTCTCTCTCTCACACACACACACTTGATCATCCTGTTTGCACTCGATTGAGGTATTTGCTCAGTGATTAGGTGCTGTAATTTGCAGCATGGCAGGGTCAATCACCCTGAGTGTAAACACACACACACACACACACACACACACACACACACACACACACACACAGAGGCAGAGGTTTCCTGAGTTCAGGCACATTTCACCTCATTATTTGGTGATGGCAGGAGGTCAGGTGCTGAGCGATGGATTATAAACATGGTGAGGAACAACAGGAACGAGCTGCTGAAAGAGCGCCATGGAAACAACCTGCCGCTTCATGGTGGGTCCGTAATGGGTTTAATGGTCTGTAATAGTGTTTGTTTTTTCCATATGGCTTCAAGTCTTAGCGTTGATGGTGCTAATGGTTTAACTGCAGACCTTCAACCGATCAGGGCTGAAAATGTCCAGATTCACTATTACCATAATGGAGACGTTTAAAACGAACGGAGCCGGAGCAGAGGAACCGACCCTCACACACACACACACACACACACACACACACACACACACAGTCAGTATGAGGATCTAACATTAAATGTAACCTTAGGTCCTCACCAAGTTCACAAATCTCCAATTTAGATGAAGAACTACAAACTTAATCCCATTGGAGTTGTAGTTCAGGGGTTCCCAATGTTTTTTCCTTGGAGCCCCCCCCAAGAGTATCTAAAAAAAGCCACAGCTGACACACACACACACACACACACACACACACACACACACACACACACCAAAAAAATAAAATGATTAATTACAAATCTTTTTGAAAAAAAAAATAACATAAATTATAGCTTGTTTTCTTGTCTCTTGGGTTTCATTTATAGCTTTTTTTCCCCGTTTTTTTCATTTTGGCCCAAAGGGGCCCCGGACCCCTGGTTGAGATCCCACAAACCCAAGTCACAACCCTGTAGGCAGATCACGACTGGATGGAACACAGTGGAAAACAGGAAGCAGATTACTTTAATGACTTGATGATGATTTTTGTCAAGTCAAGCCAAGTCAGATCTATTTATATAGCTCTTTTTACAATGGAGCATTGTCTCAAAGCAACTTTACATTTGGGAAATGTTCATTTGGGATGCATCCTCAGTGGGCTAATGGTGGGTAAGTACACTACATAGTGGATAGGGTGTGTGGTTTGAGACATGTCCCACAGATGCAGTTCTAACATCTGGAGGAGTTAGACCTGAGCTCTGTAATCATCAGAAGAAAAAATGTTCATCAGGAGCTTCAGACCTGAGATCTCCAAAATGGTTGAATTGGACCTGACTGGCGGGAGCCTCTGGCCTCTGGAGCAAAGCTGTGGAAGATCTTGAGTTCTGACCTCAACCCCACCCAAGCTTTGGGATGAACTGGAACTCTGACTAACGTTCATGTATCTGCACGTGAGTGAATCCCGGCCATTCTAAAATCAGACAGAAGCAGATCCAGAATGGTCGGATGATGATAATGATGATGATGATGAAGATGATGATGATGTTTTATTCATAAGATCAGATCCTTTAATGGAAACCATTAGGAAATGGAGGAGCCTGTTTCTAATGTTCCTGTTCCAGCAGGATGAGCTTCTGATTGAGACAAGGAACAAACAAAACCTGTGGAGGATTCTACAATTTTCCCTTTTAAAGTTATTTTTCCTCTTCTTTGTGTAGAAAATGGAAAACAGGACTAAATATGAGCATGGGGGAGAAACACTGGGCATTAAAGATCATCCCTCAGCCATAATCAACCACTCGAGTGGCACAGCGGGCAAATGTGGTAACCCAGCCACCACCTGCTTTCTGTCCAGCACAGGCGTGGCATGAAGACTCGATTAGCTGATTAGGGGTTAGGGTTAGGGATTAGATAAACAAAGCACCAAGCGTTGTTAGGTTTAGAGATTAAGTTTAGGGATTAGGATATGGATAAAATAAAAGAAGCACCAAAAGATCAAAGGGAAAGTGGTTGGGGTTTAGAATTAGGGTTAGGATTAGGATACGATCAAAGAATCACCCAAAGATCAAAGGGAAAGTGGTTGGGGTTTAGGATTAGGGTTAGGATTAGGATAAGATCACAGAATCACCCAAAGATCAAAGGGAAAGTGGTTAGGGTTTAGGATTATTGTTAGGATTAGGATAAGATCAAAGAATCACCCAAAGATCAAAGGGAAAGTGGTTAGGGTTTAAGATTAGGGTTAGGATTAGGACATGATCAAAGAAGCACCAAAAGATAAAAGGGAAAGTGATTAGGTATTAGAGATTAGGGTAAGGATTAGGATATGATAAAATAAGCACCAAATGATCAAAGGGAAAGTGATTAGGGATTAGGGTTAGGGTTAGATGAAAGAAGCATCAAAAGATCAAAGAGAAAGTGGTTAGAATTAGGGATTAGGATTAAGATTAGGATTAGGATATGATCAAATAAGCACCAAAAAGCAAAGGGAAAGTGGTTAGGGTTTAGGATTATGGTTAGGATTAGGATAAGATCAAAGAAGCACCAAATGATCAAAGGGGATATGGTTAGGGATTAGTATTAGGATTATGGTTAGAAGTTAGGGTTAGATGAAAGAAGCATCAAAAGATCAAAGGGAAAGTGGTTAGAATTAGGGTTTAGGGTTAGGATTAGGATATTGATAAAAGAAGCACCCAAAGATCAAAGGGAACATTATGAACATTATGATTTGTGGTTGATCTCTTTGGGCCAGATTGTGAATATCCTGCGTTTCTTTGGTTGTCTCCAGTATTGTGAATATCCATGTTTTTCTGAATTTTTGTTGTCCTAATTATTCAAAGACTTGTTAGTTTTTTTCTGGGGGACATCTGGTCCTGTCCCCCCCCCCCCCCCCCCCCCCCCCCCCCCCCCCCCACATCCCTTGCTTGTCCCTCGCTGGTGATCATCCTCTCATAGTAGAACAGATGCAGGCTGAGAGAGGTACTGCTTTCTGGTTGATAAAAGCAGTTTCTAATCTAATGCTCGGAATGAGTCGATTCGTCAGCAGCAGCAGGCAGAGGGTGGGGCGCCATGGGGGCGAGACGGAGCCGCGGATGCCAGTTTGCGTCAGACAACCACCAAATTGGCACGTTTGGGACGAACGCTCACGACTCCACCTCGTTTCGTGGTCGCTACTCCGAGTGGCAGCGGTCGTGAAAAAATGTCCGTGTTTGTCGAGCCACGTTTAAGAAACGAAGCCACAGGATGTGTTTAAAGAAAAAACCCTCGGGTTAGTGGCTCCAGTTCAGAATCACCAAACTGTGTGTGTGTGTGTGTGTGTGTGTGTGTACCTGCCTCTATATCCATAATCCTAACCCAAACGAACATGGGCTAAAATGGTCAGATTCCGTACTAAATGCTCTCTTAATCCAGGATAAACTCGGAGCGGATCAGATCGGATTGTCGCTCACATTCCACCCAATGTCTTGGTAAAATAAATATATCGTTTTCTCAGCCATTTAACATCGCTCAGGCTCAGGATGAAATTAGCCTGAGGTCTCATGGCCTGCCAGGTGTCATGGTCATGGGTCAGCAGCTAACCTCGGGAAAAAACACACACCTGTTATTGAGCCTGTTGGCCATCCACATGGCTACCTGGATTAGAGTTATATGTTAAGTTATTGAAGGTTTATAAATAATCCAATAATGGACTCTGTTTGGTTGGTGTAAGATTGTATGGAGAGAACATGTTAAATATCAGAGGTTCTGGTCATGCTTTAATTAGAACCCTCTGAGGGTCGTCCCAGTCCCGGTCGGTGGATCAGGGTTGGGAAGGTGATTAATAAATCCTAGCGGCGCTGCAGAGCGATCTGTAACAGAATCCCCGAGTTATAATTAAGGAGGATAATTAGGGATGATTAGAGGGCATGTCTGCGCTCATGTTTACATCTGTGTAGGGCTGTTGCCGTGACGACGGGGGATTTAAATCTGACAGAAAAGCTCTTTAGGCTGCCATTTGTTTGGGGTGATATGAAACATGACCCCATCAGAGCCAATGGGAGCTGGATCTGTTCCTCATTCTGAAAATACAGAGCAAGAACAATAACTCATAACCCAGGCTTAACTCAATTAACCCAGATTAATTTAAATGATATACCTTCATAGATTAAACTAATCTGACTACTTAACTATCTGGCCAATTATCCTGAATTATCCTGTCTAACACTGATTAAATTAATATAGTTTAACTTGGGCTAACAAGCCTAGATTAAAGCAATATCTGAGAAATAACCCAAACAATTTAAACCTAACTCAAACAAATGCAGACCCTACATTAAACCACATTTGACTCAAGTCCGACTAACCCAAACTGAAACCTTTACTCTGGTTTCATTTAATCAAACCTAGGCTGCTCTTAATTGGAAAATCTGGGCTCATTGAGTTTAGACTCATTTAATCTCAATCAATCAATCCTGGTCATTTCTGAGCTACTAGTTGAGGTTAGTCTGCATTGATCAGGGTTATTCTTGGGTTAGTTGGAGTTAATAGTTGGGTTAGTAATCAGGGTTTTCTGGGTTAATCTGGGTTAATCCGGTTTATCTGGGGTACTAACCAAGCCGTGTCTTATGCAGGCTTAGTAGATGAGTTTTTATTCAGGATCCGTTTGGTTGTATTTGCATAAATATTGGTTATTAGCAGACAAATTCTGTCTGTACTGCGTTTTAAGCTGTTGGGACGGCCGTGGGTTCAATCGATGGGAATGAGATTCCCTTGGACTCCTGGTTGATCAGCAGCAGGATCCTCTGAGGGTTTGAGTTTTTCTTGGATTTCTCTGAAATCTTCGTTTGGCCCCCGACTCGCATCCTAAATAACGTATAATTGTAACAAATACGTCATCCGTATATAACGTTATGCACGCTGCGGGCTGCTCTCAGGAGTCTTATCATCACACACTTTCAAGTGCACTTCTGATTAGTGAATCAGACGAGGCCGCCTCCCCAAGCGACGAGATCTCCAGGCCAAGGGAAACACCGCCGTGTTGACGCCCACTCTGGAAACCTCGACCGTGTGAACTCTGAGCACCGGATACGAACCGAAGCTGTTAATCTTATCCCAAAAAAAGCCTGCTGAGGCGGGAGGGTATGCAGCGTCACAGCGCTCAAAAGTTTTCACACCCTTCCCTGGGATGATGACTAAATGTGAGCTCTCCAATCTTCACTGATCTATTCATTGTTTTTTGCTTTCATTGTATCACTATACTAAAGCAGGGACAGCATGGTGGCTCATTAGTTTCACCTCTGAAATATTAACCAGAAGGTCATGAGTTCTAATCCAGGATCTATCAAGCTTCCACTGATAAGAACAAACTTCACTCCTGGACCAACCACCAGCAGCAAAAGATCATGAATCTCTCTTTTGGAAGACATGGATTCAGCTCTATGAAAGAACCGACCCGTTAGATCATGTTTATGTTCCAGAGGAGGTGGTGTAACGTCTGCTAGCTGTGATACGAAGCCCCCGGTGACGCTGATGGAGTTTTATTAGATAAGCACTGCTGTAGATCTGCTGGTGTGTGTTCCCTCAGAGCTGCATGAAATCATGGTTTTGTTTCACGAGGTGTTGACGTCTGGCTCCTCACCGAGGATCACGCTTCCCAAAACAATGAGAGCGTAATCAGCCTCTCCCGCTTATAAACCCACGATTGTTTGTGCAGTGAGTAAAAAATGGGACGGATGGATGGAAACGTCTCGGGAAACGTCAGAGACCAAAGCCGAGTGATGTCATATCCTCAGTCCTCACCTCAACGATTGCTTCCAGATAGCTGGTGAGATGCTGATGGAGGAAAATTTCCATCTCCTGTTCCGGAGCCTGATCGATGATAATGTCTAACGGCAGATGTTTAGATCGTCCTCAGGAATGGATGAACCCAACTAGAACCTTTATAATCCTCAGCAAACGTTTCTATAGAAGTGCTATAGTTCCACATCACTAAATGCAAAAATGGATGTTTATTAAAAAAACCCAGCTGAAATATCTCAGGTTCATAATGCCTGCAATGAAATGCACGTCAAAGGAGACATAAGGAACGCTGTGTTTGTCTAAATTTGCATTTTCAATACCGTTCCAACTTTTTCTGATTGGGGTTGTAGAAAGGTGTCCAAAGCATTTCATTTGGGTCTGGTTCCTCTCATAATTTCTTAAAAGCGGTTTCTGTAAACCTGAAGGGGGGTTCACATACTTTTTTCAGGAATGATGCATCTGATTCATTCAGATAGAAGGTATTATTTTTGTCCCTTATTTTTGATAAACCTTCCTCTTCACTGCTGGCTTGGGCTGATCAAAGTGTGGCGCCATGCCCCAGCAAAGGGCAGATAAATACCACACTTCCTCCTGTGTGGTTCCTCCACCCCACCCCCCAGGCCGTACAGAGGAAATGGCCGACCACATCAAGAGCGCGGCATAAGACTCAGACGAAGAACCGAGGAGGAACCACGGCCGTGTGGTACTGAGAGCGCCGATCATCTGAATGACTGGCATGTTAATCACACGCGGACACTTTGTTATTTTTAGGGGTTTAAAGCCTGTGTGTGTGTGTGTGTGTGTGCGCGCACGTGTGTGTGCGTGTGTGTGTGTGTGTGTGTGTAATTACAGAGTTGGTACGTTGGAAATTCCCACCACTTAACCCTGTCAGTCCAAAACGTGAACCCACTTTTGGACCTGGACTTAAAATTTTGCCCAATCTAGATCTGTTGCAGATTCATGCCCAGTCAGAAACCTCATGAGTAAAGTACGTGGACGGGCAGATCTCAGAGGCACCGCTGCCACGTTAAAACCAAATGTGAAGTTGAAGCTTCTAAGTGAGAGCTCTAAGAAGATCAGCATCAAGTTCTTAAACCATCTCTGGAAGCAATGTCAGCAAGATCTGTTGGAGCTTCTTGGAATGAGGTTTCCATGCCTGACCAAGTTCATGTGCTGCCACTGACTCTGGAGCAGTGGAGACACAATCTGGATCTGGGATTGGTGGAAACCAGGAGACAACACTCCACCTCAAACTCATTCAACCTCGACCAACATCGCAGAAGGAAAGTGAATCTGCATCAGGGTCCAGAGTCTGGCGGAAAGCACTTCCTTATTATTGCGGTGTTGAGCGTTCACAAACTTTAGGCTCATTACAAAGACCATTGGTCCTTACTAAACAGGTTTTAGAAGATCAAACCATCCTACGTCCAAAACAGAAGCTGTTTATCAGGATTTAGCGAAAGATTTTTTCAGATGATTCATGTCGTTGTTGTTAAACCCTCAGTTTATGTGTTAGAAAGTGTTAGAAAGGCTTTGTAAAGAAATACTTTCCTCTACTTGTGTAAAATATATAAACCTAATTCAGATTAGTAGTATTACTTTGGTAAAGAACTTGGGTCCTTTGCAAATACAGTTCAGCTCTCAGGTACCACCGTTT
>JAJAGP010000750.1:87500-105000 GCA_025084515.1 Ancistrus triradiatus | reverse complement strand
GGGTTTATTAAGGTGAAGAAGGTGATCTCATGGCGTCTGTCATTGTTCCTCTGATCCAGAATGACTCCTGAATGATTCTGACATGTATTAGTGACCTTTAGTCCTCTAGCACCAACACACCGTCAGGACCGGGTCCAGAACTGGTGTCTAATCTGGAACTGTTCCAGCACCTTTTCATATTAAACCCTCTGTTCCTCCACCTTCTCCTCTTCCTCTCTCTTACTGCTTCTGCCCTATGTCTCCAGCTCTTCTTTTACTTCTCTGTTTTGCGCTTCGTTTCTCATTTCCACCTGTACTGGTATCTGCTTCCTAAACATGTGTCTAAGTGGAACCGTTCCATGATCCTGTTCCAGATCTAAATAGGCTGGTTGTTGTAAAGGTTCCCTGTTTTGTGTACTTTGGGTTACACCACATTATTCATGTATTAATTCTATTTCCAGTAACTGTTTTATATTACTAAAGATGGAAGCTGACAGGGACATCAGAAGAACCCACAGAACCACATCATGCCAAACCCCCACAGAAAACCACTGGACATGATCAAACCTGGTTTCTGTAGCAATTCAGCCATACAACACACTTATTTTTCTTTGTTCTTTTAAATACTAACTTAATGACTGAAGTGTCTGGACCACCCAGGTCTGATCCGAACGCCCCGATACGTATAATACTGATGTAAGAGTCGCATCGTCACCGGCGGGAAAAAAGATAAAACTGTCCCATGGTGCACCGTAACTCCCGGCCCCTGGGGGACGCTGTGTTTAGAGGACGGGGTTCCTCCGATAAGATGGCAGACCGATAGCGCCGGCGAGGACGGAGATAAAGCAAACGCTCAGAATGTGGAGCATAAATATTTAGCATGGCTAATTTACTCCTGTTTTGGAAACGACAGCGAGTTCTTTTCCCAGCCTGTTACTGTAAATAAATAAGGAAACAATAAATAAACAAAAATTGAGATAAAGCATAAACTAAAAAACAAAACCAAGAATAAGAACAAGACTAAGTACCACAATAACACACGTATAAACCAAACCAACAGAGACCAGCAACAAGAACAACTACAAAAAAAGTGGTTGAAACCAAAAAACAAAGAACAAGAATAATAGAGACCAAGACCAAAAAAAAAGGTCAACTACCACATCAAGACCTGTACAAACTGAGACCAAGAATAAGTCCAAGACCAACTAACATAGAGAGTACTACAAAAAAACTACAAAAAAACAGCAGTATAAGCTAAAACCAAAACCAAACACAAGAAAAATGACAACAGAGACTAAAAATAGATACAAGAACAACTACAAAAAAGAGCAGTGGAAACCAAAAACCAAGAACAACAGAAACCAAGAACAAAAACAATTACCAAATCAAGACTTGTACAAACTAAAATCAAGAATAAGACCAAGACCAACTAAAAAAAGAGCGCAATACAAACTAAAACCAAGACCAAGGACAATGAAGACCAAGAATAGAACAAGATCAACTACTAAAAAGAACAACCAAACCCAAAACCAAAAACAATGAAGAGCAAGAACAAGAATTAGAACAAGAACAACTACGACAACAAGAATTTAATAAACCAAAACCAAAACAACAAAGACTAATAAATATCAATACAGTGCATATGAATCCAAGAAAGGTTAACAAATGTGATGTTTTTCATCTATATTTATTTAGAAATGGTTCTTCTGTTTCCACCTGCCACGGGGGGGGGGGGGGGGGGGGGGGGGGGGGGGGGGGGGGTACGGTTCTTAGACCTACAGAGGGAGCTTCAGTGGATAAAGATCAGAATCAGAAACGCAAACTGGATGAGCAGAATCGCTGCTTAGAGACTTGTTTGACCGTACGACTATATGTTTTTCTGTACTTTGATGCTCACCCTCCCCTCCCTCCTGCAGGTGTGTGCTGGCACTTACCCTTTTGTCATTGTGAGTAAGGATTGGTTAGTAATGTATAATAGAACGTATTGAATGTATAATAGAATAGTTAGATCAATAAATAAATAACTGATAATGAACTGAGTGAATTCTGGTGGCTTCACCTCTGCCCGTATTGAGCAGGTTCCCGGCGTCGTGAGGTCATTCCTCTCTTCGGACCTAATCATTTATAGCAGCCGAACGTCAAAGTGAGACGAGACGGGTAAATAAATAAACAACAAATAATAAATACGAGATTGTGTGGCTGAAACAGATGCAGAGCGTCTCACACCGGCCGTCTGCACTGAGTCACACTTCCCTCCTCCACCCAAAACACGCTGGCATCTCAATAAATAAACACTGTGTGTGTGTGTGTGTGTGTGTGTGTGTGTGTGTGTGTGTGTGTGTGCGTGTGTGTGTGAGATGCAGGGTGTGTTCAGCTGTCAGCGCTTTTCAGTTCTTAGGGAAAGACTGAGGTGTGTGTTCCCTCATGGCAGGTGAGTCACAAACCGACCCAGTTCAACCTCCGGCCAAGTCCACTGTGGACGCATCCCAAACCACACTCCCTACTCACTACGTAGTGCACATAATTACCATGAGTGCACTGTGGATGTGTTTCCACAGAAGTGTCCCCTTTAGCGCCACCGGTGGTTAGAAGGAGATTGCAGCCTTTAGATTGTCAACAGTTTAATTTTAAGCAGAGAAAAATAGAGAGAGAGAGAGACAGAGAGAGAGAGAGAGAGAGAGAGAGAGAAATAATAGTATGGTGTGATGGATCCAGCTGTTTCTGCTTTAGAGCAGCTGTATGAGGGTGGTGTGTGAGGGCCAGCACTGACCTATGTACACACACACACACACACACACACACACACAGACACAGACACACACACACAGAGTCTTTAATCACGACAACATCTGGACTGCATCACATGCAGAGTCTGTTGATTAGTGCATGAGCCATGACGTCAAGAAAAGTGACACGGGAACATACATGATCATCCACCGCTGCATGGAGCTCCGTCCAGGACGTGGTGTATCTGCTGCTGGATCCACAGGAAGAAAGAGCCTCAGTAAAGCACAGAGAGGAGAACTTTGCTACGTTCTCACCCTGCAGAAGGAACATGAAGGAGCATGCAAGCAGAACACTGAAGTAAACAAACCTGGAAAGGATGAGAGAGAGCCTGGATGAGGATCCTAGAAGCTTCTCACGTTCTTCTGATGGTGCGCTGAAGAAATCTGTAAGATCTGCTGGGTGAGGGTGTCGTCCAAAGTCACACCAGGACGGACAGAGATAGCATCCGCGTTGATTGAGAGGTCCGGCGTCAGGGAGAGAGGAAACTATGGCATAAAATTATTCGTTTATGACAAGTTTGTCCAACAAAAACAAGACGAGAATGAAATCAAAACGAAAATCAAAGAAAAGGAGAACTATAACAAAACGTATTACACTTTATGTGAAGGAATAAAACTAAACGATCACGTCTTGAATCCTGAAGCACTGCTTCTCACTCGATGCTTTTCCGATTTTAACATTTGGATCCTCCTTTAGGTCCCCGTAGCCCAGTTCCAAATCGTACCTTACCCTCTGCAGAGTCTCTACAGCTCTTCAAAGTCTGCTCATTTCTTGTGACCTCAATGACAGCCCTACAGGGGACGCATGGCTTTAAACAGATGCATTTGGGACGGTTTTTGGCTTTTGTAATTTTGGATGTTAACATTATTAAGTGGAACAGCTTTTAAGCAATTGTAATAAATATAACACCTTTAAAATGGTAAAAGCTTTAAAAGCGCACGACTAAAATGAGGCTAAATATTTCTGAAATTTAACGGACTAAAATAGACAAAAAACTTTTTCGTTTTCATCGTGTAAAACTCGATCACTGAAGCCAGACGTTTAGTGTAAAACAGGATCGGACCATGAGCTGAACTCCACCGTGGTACCCTGAAGGTTAGATCTTATAGTTGTGAGTAGATCCAGGTGGGCACATCGATGCCAAGAGATGAGATGGGTATCTAATGATTCCCAGTGTGAAACACAGCAGATAAACTTTATTAACTCAACCTTGTTAGTCCTCCAGGGCTTTAAAGTTCAAACAGAACCAGCAGGAACTTGCTCATGTCTGATCATCCAACTAGAACATCGATTTCCATAATCATACACCATAATCAGATCTGAGCTCAGCCAGGCGTCTCACTCAGGCCTAACACCGGGACCCGAGGTCAGGACAAAACAAGACCATAAAACAAAGGAAAATCCAGGATGTGCTGGACACAGGGCGGGACCCTGCCAGGTCGTTCCTCCCATAACTGGGCATCCAGATAGGCCTGCATGTCCAGGTGTGTAAATGTAAATCTATTTAAAGTGTGTGTGTTTTACTGAACCCACAGCGAGAGCATGAGGAACCATTCAGTCACACTTTCCACTGAAGTTATGTCAGGATCAGGCTAAATCAGGACCAGACGCCCTAAATCATACGGTATGAGCGCCGCAGCAGCGCTGGAGATTAGCATGACAATAAAATGCAGGAGAAATCGAGATTTCATTAGAACCGAGTTCTAAAGCATCGCCATCTGGGCCAGGTTTGGTCCCGGCTTTATTAAAAACAGCAGGAGCTCCGGAGCCCAGCGCAGAGATTTATTCCAGTGGAAAAAAACCACTCGCTCTGGCTAAATGAAACCTGAACGAGGAGCAGCCGTCACCTCAGAACGTCCGTGTGGTCCAGAGGGAGTGGGGTCTTCTCACCTGTACCTCGGTTCTTTGAGAACCCCGAACAAAAACGCCGCTGGCCAGGAACGGAGGCAGATAGAACAAGCTGCAACTTCAAAGCTCATGCTCTGGATCAGAGTTTAACGTTTCTGAGCTTCATTCCCCAAACATCTGCTAACATCTGCTTCTGGTCATGAGGGTCCGCCTTTGGGTTTCAAGTCCTGTGTGCTTTTGATGTCTGAACTCCGACAATGTAGAAACGGCTAAAAGGTTGCGTTTGATCTGAATTAAAATCTTAACCTGACTTTTTAAACATCCCGTTAGAGAAAAACAGGAGAAGCTCAGGATGAACGCAGAACAAGCTTTATGCTTTAGGGGTTATAAAGATCGGGGCGGCTGGAATTAAAGTTTGTGGGCTTCAAGATGAAGGAAGTAGAAGCTTGCTGTCAGGCAGGGTGGAGACGGAAACTGTATTGAGAAACCGTGACCTTCAGGATGGAAAACAGTAGATCTTTAGAACCTCAGGACGGAGATTTTGGAGCTCAGTCTAAAAGAGGCTCAGTGAGTTCGGTTTGATCTTGTGGA
Source organism: Ancistrus triradiatus (assembly GCA_025084515.1). Classification (NCBI taxonomy): domain Eukaryota; kingdom Metazoa; phylum Chordata; class Actinopteri; order Siluriformes; family Loricariidae; genus Ancistrus; species Ancistrus triradiatus. Next base: position 99,795 of record JAJAGP010000750.1, on the reverse strand, counting down.
CTTCAGGAGAGAAGGAGGAGCTCACTAGAGTCAGGGTTGGAGATGTTATGAAGGAGTTTGTGGATCTGAGCATCACAGCTTTGGATCTTGTGCAGCTCAGTGTTTGTAGAATTGTAAATGGAAGAAGGAGGTGCTTGCCGAGGCTTGTAGGCCTTTGTGCGTTAGGACTCAGAACTTCCAGAGCTGAGAAAGACAGATGTGGATCTTGTGGAGCTTGGAATGGAAGAAGAAGAAACTTCTAGAGGTGATTGTTGGATCCTGTGGATCTCTGGATGACAGGACTGTTGTGGAACTCAGAAACATAGGATCTTCCTGAGCTCAGGATAGCAGGTCTGGATCCTGATAAGCTCAGGTTTGGATTTTGTGGATCTTTTGTGGCTAAAGGCAGGTGCAGGAGGTCAGGATGAACCTTTTGGAGCTCAGACATTGCAGACGTTGATTGGTTGAAGTGATTACGGAGCTGAGGATAGTTATTCAAACTGAAGTCCTGCTTCTAAATGAGAGCATAAAGTGTTTTGCTAAAAAGAGGAAGTAATCTATCAGGGCTCAGACGACAGAGAGCTTCTGGAAAGCTTCACGTCCAGCATCTTATCTCCTGCTTCACTTGTTTGATCTTCAGTCAGCTGTTGAACTTAAAGCAGAACATAAACATAAAGTTGTGAAACACCTACATTAGCACCATTAGGGAACCAAAATCCTCCACTGAATGTTCTGCTGCCTTAAACTTTCATCTAACTAAAAACAATACAGTAAATAGTTTACATTTCCACCTGTAAGCTCTAAAGTTGATTTAAAAATGCCACCCAATTATTATATAATAATTAACCAAGATAAAACACATTTTTAAACTTCTGTCCCAAGCTTCATAAACCTCCCGTATTCTTTAGATACTCACATTTTTATCAATTAAATCCAATCGAGCAGCTTTCACTGAATAAAGGACTTTTTTGCACTTTGAAGGGCGGTGTAAATTCCTCCCAAATTTCTCCAGATCCCTCTCCCACATGCCCCTTATCGAGTCCAAAGATTCTGCTTCAGAAGACGTAAATCTGATTACAGATAAGTGAGATTAGATCCTTGAAACCATGGACTGGTGACAAAAAGGAGTCAAGAGATCAGAGGGAAAAAGCAGGAAAATGGGGAAAAGAATTTCAGGCAAAGCCACAGACATAAATCTTGAAAAAAAAGATCATTTAAGGGGAGCATATTTATCTGAGAGCAGCTAAAAAGAGACAAAAATATTACACTTATATTGAGTCTGTGAATTGTTTTACCCCATATTTAAAATGGGAATACCCACAAGGGAAGAGGGAAAAGAAAACAGAACATGAGTGCAAACTAACAAACTAACACAACGCCTAACCCCTACCCATATTATAAAGGAATAATCAACTAATCCTAATACTAAGCCTAATATTAATCCCAATCCAGTGGTTTCCAATCTTTTTACCTTGGAGCCCCCCCATGAGTATCTAAGAAAAGTAATAGCGCGCACACACACACACACACACACACACACACACACACACCAAAATAATAAAATGATTCATTGCAAATTTTTACTGGCAGAAATGAACACAAATTATAGATTTTTCTCTTGGGTTACTTTTATGTTTTCCCATTGTTTTTTATTTTGGTTCCTTTTCTCTTTACTTTTCTTTTTTTGAGTGAAAATAAATTGTAAGTGATTTGATTTTTTTTCCAGTAAATGTGTTATTTATTCTTTTTAACATGTCCGAAGACCAAATTGTATTTTTGGCAAACTCGGAGCATCTCAGAGCGAACAAAGCCTGGGGGGGCCTGGACCCCAGGTTGGGAACCATGGGCCTAACCCTTAGCTGTGACTCTAAATCAAACCCCAACCTTAACCGTAAGACTGATCCTAACTGTACATTTAACTTTAAATGTAACCCTAATTCCAACCCTAACCATAAATCCTAAACTTAACCCTAATCCTAATCCAAACCCCTTAAGCCTTAATCCCTAACCTCAAATCCTAACTCTTAACACTTTTTCCTCTCCTGACCCATATGAGAGTAATTCCACTCTGAATACACACTTTCAAAGTTTCCCACAAAATATTGGAGCAACTTTCAGGAGATCTATTAAATGCTTTAAAGGCTCACGTTGTTATAAGATAAATTTGACAGCGTATTTAATCTGTGAGTAAACATGAATTGAAGCTTCAGGGATTACGACTCTTAACAAATCAAATATCGATGGGTAACAGGGCACAACCTGTCAGAACAGATCCACGATTCCTTATTTACAGTCAGAGAACAGAAATAAAACTGAAATGAATGTGAGGAATGAAATAATCCGAACCCACAAAATTCTTCATAAAGGACTGTGTACTATCTGTGAACTGTGTACTATCTAAATCACAGAAACACGTCTAAGAACAGACCAAATGATCTCCTGCACGGTGAGAAATTAAAGATCATACAAAGCCATTATTTATTTGGAGAGTAAAACAACCAGTTCCAGACGTTGTTATCAGGGACGTTATTAAAGGTTTTACGTTGTTTTTCTGTTTTGGGAGATTTAAGAGGTGATAATTGAACTTTTTCCTGTGTTACAGCTCCTAAATCTTAAAATCTTACAAACAAACTCTAGAGCATTAGAGAGCTTAATGTACTTCCTGTTACAGAGATTTATTAGCTGACTCACTAACGAGCTCAAACCTTTCAATCACTGAATCGTTTCTCTCTGGATCAGTGAATCACAATTTGAATCACTGAATCGTTTGGTCTCTAAACAGGCTTAGATTTTTCCATGAATTGGGTTTCAGTGGCATTACCATAGAAACACAAAAAGTTCCTGGGCTAAAATTCATGGGAAGTTTTTGAGTTAAAGTTCCTGAACTAATGTTAATGGGATGGATGATGAAGCTTATTGGCTAAATTTCCAGAACTTCCTCCATTATAATTCCTGGTTCTGCATGATTAGTTCTTGATGAGAACAGTTCTAGAAAATGTATATTAATAACGCTCTCTCTCTCTCTCTCTCTCTCTCTCTCTCTCTCTCTCTCTCTCTCTCTCTCTCTCATGCCCCTTCTTGCCTCAGGGCAGTCTGCACTGCGTCGTTCGTGGTGCTCCGCCGAAGAAGCTAGGCCCTTCGGACTAGTGAACTCCGAGATACAGACGCTATTTAAGCAGGGCCCTAGCTTCCGAACGGCGCAGGTCGTTATTTCTGGAGGTTTTTGGAAGTGTGTGGATTATCTTCCTTTTGACTGTCGCGACAGATTATTTTGTGAGCATCTTACGGTGAGCTCGCTTTTGTTCTGAGTCGTGCGGTAGCCGGATGTTGTATTGAGTTTCAGTCTGTCTTTTGTCCTGTGCGGTTATGTTTCTAGGGTTTGTTTTGTGCCGGTCTTCTGCTTTTGTTAATGTTCTTTGCGCGTTAGATGGCACTGCGTGTATTATGCCGGTAAGCCCGCTTTTGTTTATGTTCATTGCGGTTAAGTTATATTCTGTTTATATTTTGCTTTTGTGACTTCTCGTGTGTTTCATTTCTTGCTAATAAATCGATCATGGTGATCACAATTGAAACTGCGCTCATCTCCGTTCCTCGAGTACGGTCTCGTCGTGATGACCCGCCAAACAAAGGAGACGGCAGGTTTTTGTGTTAATTCAGTTGGAACTACATGGACTGAGCTGCCGGAAACATTTGACGGTAACCCCCGTCAATGTGGCTAATTCTTCCGGCAATGCTCGGCCTACTTACACCAGTTCCCCGAATACACTGAGTTGGAACGCCTGATGTTTTATAACTGGCGTCTCACAGGCGAACCGCATCACTTGGCAGACATTAACTGGGCTGAGCTTTCGTTGGGAACCAGTGATCAGCTTGTTGAAAAGCTGTGGGAGAGGTATGGTATCCCAGCTGAAAGTGAGCAAGTAGCATCTTGTTGTTCAGATTTTGAACACGCTAGCTCAGTAGTGGAGCCGATAGCGTCTTGTTTTGGTGTTTCTGATCATGCTAGCTCCGTAGTAGAGCCGATAACAGTGGAAGTTTGTGTTTCTGACCTCACTAACTCAGTAGAGGAGCCGATAGCGTCTTGTTTTAGTGTTTCTGATCATGCTAGCTTCGTAGTAGAGCCAATAACGGTGGAAGTTTGTGTTTCTGATCTCACTAGCTCAGTTATTGAGCCGAGAGCATCTCATCATGTTGTGTCTGAACACGCTAGCTCAGTAGTGGAGCCGATAGCGTCTTGTCGTGGTGTCTCTGAACTCGCTAGCTCAGTTATTGAACCGATAGTGTCTCGTTATGGTGTTTCTGAACACGCTTGATCAGTTGTGGAGGCGATAGCATCTTGTTGTTCCGTTTTTGAACACGTTAGTTCAGTTATTGAGCCGATAGTGTTTCGTCATGGTGTTTCTGAACACGCTAGCCTCGAAAATGAGCCGTTAGCGTCAAAGATGTGTGTTTCTGTACTAGCTAACTCAGTTGTTGAGCCGATAGCGTCTCGTTGGGATGTTTCCAAACACACTAGCTCAGTAAATAAGTCGATAGCGTCTCGCCGTGGTGTTTCTAAACTCGCTAGCTCAGTTAGAGGGCCGATAGCATTGTGTAGTTTAGTTGCAGAATCCGCTAGCATTCTGTCCAAGTATGCGGCACCACGGACATTCGTGACGACACCAGCACCACGGACATTAGTGCCTATTCCCGCACCACGGACATTTGCACCACGGACATTCGCGCCACGGACATTCGCGCCGATTCCCGCGCCACGGACATTAGCACCGACTCCCGCGCCACGGACACTTGTGGCAGCATCGAGGGCGGCAGTTCCAGTTTCAGTGCCGAGGAGGGCAGTTCCAGTGCCGAGATTGTCTGTTTCAGAACCTGTGCCAGCACCGAGGGCGACAGATCCAGTAGCCGTGCCGAGGGCGACTGATCCTGTAGCTGTGCCGAGGGCAAGGGTTCCTGTGCCAGCACCAAGGGCAACAGATCCAGTAGCCATGCCGAGGGCGACTGATCCTGTAGCCGTGCCGAGGGCGAGAGTTCCTGTGGACTAGTGAACTCCGAGATACAGACGCTATTTAAGCAGGGCCCTAGCTTCTGAATGGCGTGGGTCGTTATTTCTGGAGGTTTTTGGAAGTTTGTGGATTATCTTCCTTTTGACTGTCACGACAGCTTATTTTGTGAGCATCTTACGGTGAGCCCGCTTTTGTTCTGTGTCATGCGGTAGCCGGATGTTGTATAGAGTTTCAGTCTGTCTTTTGTCCTGTGCGTCTATGTTTCTAGGGTTTGTTTTGTGCCGATACTTTGCTTTCGTTAATGTTCTGTGCGCGTTAGATGGTACTGCGTGTATTATGCCGGTAAGCCTGCTTTTGTTTATGTTCATTGCGGGTAAGTTATATTCTGTTTATATTTTGCTTTTGTGACTTCTCATGTGTTTCGTTTCTTGTTAATAAATCGATCATGGTGATCACAACTGAACCTCCGTTCCTCGAGTACGGTCTCGTCGTGGCACACTCTCTCTCTCTCTCTCTCTCTCTCTCTCTCTCTCTCTTTCTCTCTCTCTCTCTCTTTTCTGTAATAATGGAATAGTAAAGAGAGAATAAATCTCGCCCACTTTTCCTCAGAGCTAAACTCAAACTTTCCATCATCTGGAGGGAAAACATTTCCGCTTCTTCATTAATCTACTCACTCTGAGATAATCGAAGCTGAGATTTATGACAGAGCTGCAGGTCTTTTTGAGGAAATGAGTTATTAAACTGACGCTGATAGGAAAAACGTCTCCTCATGCCAAGAAATTTAATAACACAGACCTTCTTGTTATGAACAATGACTTTAATTAATGATGCTTTGTATTTGAAGCTGGACATCAGAGCAGAAAAAATGAGACGGTTATTGATCCGCTGATGAATTATAGTTTAATTATAGCTTAATTATAGCTTACAAAGCTCATGATTTCAGGTTTAGGATCTCAGCATGGAGCAGTTAGGAACTTGTGGAGCTCAGGATGCCAAAAGTAGAAATTAGTAGAGCCCAGACTTCAGGATGCTGAGTATAGGAGCTTGTATCTCTCAGGATTGAAGGATTGGGACTTTCTGATGCTCAGTATGGCATCAATAGTAGCTTTCAGGGTGGCAGGAGCAGGAACTTGTGGGGCCAGGAGGGCAGGAATGAGATACATTACATCACAGCTGCATTAACCAAACGGGCTCAGCTGCTCAGTCCCTGTATTATTTGGAGATGGTTGCTAAAAACACAGTAAAACTGGCGAATCACCACGAACACGTCCAGCACTGCGAGTTGGGGGTCGGTGTAACATTCGAGAATCAACATTCAGCATCGGCCAACCACCAACACGTCTGAAGGTTAGACTGTGGGTCAGCGGTATCGTCTTCCTCTGCAAACAGCCCGGACCTGTAGGCGTTACGCTCCAGAACGGCCATTTTGCTGTCCTTGGCGAGGCGTCCAAACTCCCGGCAAGAACCAAACCTTTAGGATCGCTGCTACGTGACTGCGAGGGCTGCCAGATCTGCTACGATTACTTAGAGTGGCTTGATGATGAGCCACCGTACAACAAACACACCTGGGATAGCAAACAAACACAAACACACACTGGAAATGAAGCCAGCTAAACTCAAATTAAAGAGATTTTGTGGTTTATGAGCAACACACTGAAGCTGCTGGGAGTGTGAGCTTTAGGAACTCCCTCAGTGTTTGTTGTTTCCTGAAACACACCGGAGATTTAAATCTCCCATCCATCCATCACGGTCGGGGTTTGAGCTGATGGCAGTATGATGGAGCGTCCTGCTCCTCTCTGCATGTTCCCCTTCCTTATCCTGGACAGGTTTACAGTTTGGTTTATGTCTGGGATCATCAGCACGATCCTGAGAGTCGGCTCACGACAAAGCTTCGACTTCTGCTTTTTCGCTCTCGAACAAAACAAATCGTGATTTAGGGAAAGAAAGAAAATTGAAACCTGGCACTTTTGGGCAAGAAAACCTTCCAGATTCAGGAGAAGGAGCAGGACCATAGTGATAGTACTGTGTCCGGTATCGACCTCGGCTGGACTCGGTCTCGTCTCGGTCTCGGGGCAAGCTGGACTGAAAGCGTTATTGAGACCAGGCCAGACCACAATATAATAATTATTCATCATCTTTTTAGGCTATCTTATATTTGACTTAAATATAGAATGAAATATAATATTATTTATTAATTTACAAACACCATGTATGAAGGATAATGAGTGTAAAGTGAATGTAATTAATCAAATCTTTCCATTTTCTTCTTTTTATTCCTGTAGGATGAAAAATCTTAATCTGTTCTCATCCCAGTCTCAGTCTTGACTCGGACTCGGCTCTAGCTGTCTTGACTAAACATGACATGTTGATCTCGGGAGCTTATGGACCATAAGAGCTTGTAGATCTGAGGGGGTCGTGACCACAGGACATTTTTACAGTTTGGTTTAAGCCTGAGCTCAGCAGGGCGACACTGGATCTGCTTTTTCTCTCTAAAACAAGACGTTTCGTGATGTAGAGACATTGGAAACTCGGGGCTGTCGCCTGGTTCTGGCTTTAGAGTGAGGAAACCCTGCAGAGGCCGATCTGGGGCGAAACGGGGGCCATATTGCATGCGGATGGGGAATCTGCATGCCTCTGTGTTTACCGCTCTGTGGCGCTGGGTTTCGTGACTCGTCTCCACGCTCGTGCCAGCTCTGAAGCCGCATTTTAAGTGCGCCCGCCGGTCTGGTTCTGAGATGCCTTTATTTTCTCCCCACCAGCCCTGGAATTCACATCAGCTGTAGCCTGGGTGATACCCGTGTGACAAAAATATCCATCAAACGGCAAAAACAGAGTGTGTGTGTGCACCAGAGTGTATTACTGGATTACTCCACATGTAGCAGCTAAATAAAGTGCAGCGGCACCTTGGTGTCTCCGTCGGTGAAAATACCCGGCGTTTAAATCCCGAATCGAGGTGCACGTGTCCGGCGTTGTGCACGAGAACCAGCGGACCAGGCTGTGAAGCCTTTCCAAATAAACGTGCACATGGATGTGATTTGTGGTACGACATGACGAGCCGCTGGGGGCGGGGGGTGATTGGAGAGGCCTGATGATCATCATATGAAGAACATAAACACCGAACGGACCGTATGACCTCGTCCAGCTGCACGGCTCGGCTCGGCTCGGCTCTGACTCCGGGCTCTGCTTACCGTCACCGAGCGGCGGATTTATTAAAAGTGTGACGAACGTACGACTGTCTGTCTGGCTATAATCATCTCCCAAATACTACTCCAGGTTAAATTTCACAAACGGCTCACGCTCCCAGCTTTATCCTCTCACTGAAAGAGATTAAACACTTATTCAAAACGAGAATGTCCATAGATTATCCAACATTTCTTAAAAATAAACATTATAAGCTACCAGTTTGTTTCTGAAGGCTGGTGTTTAATGAAGATGAAGACCAGAGACCCTTGATGTAAAATGATAGTGATTATGGCTAGTGGTATTTAAGGCCGGTGTTTGATAGTACTTGTTGTGGTTGGTCTTATATGGTTGTATTTGATGGTAGAATTTAGTTGATGTTGTTAGTTCGGTATAAAGAATGCTGGTGTTTGATGTAGATGAATACCGGAGATGTTTGATAGTGAACTGTGGTGGTGTTGGGTAATGTTATTTAATGGCTGTGTTTGATGATGCCGTTTGTTTGTGCCGTTGGCTTTTGGTGTTTGATAGAAGTGTTTGATGGTGGTAATTGATGGTGGTGTTTATGGAGGTGATTGGGTGCTGTAGTTTAATGGTTGTATATGGTGGTGGTGTTTGATGGTTTGGTGTTTCATAGAAGTCAAGTCAAGTCAAGTCAGATTTATTTATATAGCGCTTTTTACAATAGAGCATTGTCTCAAAGCAACTTTACAAGTTTAGATTATCTCCTAATAACTACGTCCAATCCCAAATTGAGCAAGCCTAGGGCGACAGTTGCAAGGAAAAACTCCCTAGTTCTATGGAAGAAACCTTGGGAAGACCAAGACTCAAAAAGGGACCCAACCTCCTTGGGGCGGCGTAGATGATAAATCTAAGAGCGAACTAAAGTCATGGAGTCAAAGTTCGAATAAAATGTGAAGTATTCACATCGACATTAAGTGGCCCGGGTTATGATGATAAATCTAAGAGCGAAACTAAGTCATGGAGTCACAGTTTTAAAATAAAATGTGAAGTTGGGTGCACATCAACATTAAGTGGCCCGGGGTATATGATGGGGCTGGAGCTGATGACGGAAGCAGCTTGAGTGGAGCTCCAGCAGATGAACATCATGTGTGGGGCTGGAACTAACCGGAACACAGCTCGGAGAGAAAACAGAAAATGTAATTAGTTATTGATTAAGAGCACAGTGGTCTAAACAATCACTGATTGCCATGTCAATCACTGATGCCAAGTGTAGCATGAGACCCCGGCAGCATTAGCTATAGCAGCATAGCTTAGAAAGCTAGAAAGAGGAGGAGAAAACTGGTAGGAAAACACAGCCAAGAGGGATCACATGAGACATTGGCAACCCCACGAGCGGCAGAAGACAGACAGCCAACCCCAACGTCTCTGATCACCATAAGAACTCTTTGACTATGAACCCCCAGCTCTGCCCTTATTCTAAGGCAAGGATGCACGAGTCAAAAAATCCACGAGGACCCAAGCCTAGTTCAGCCAGACCGCCCACTCGACACTCCCGGCAAGGGACAAGGCAGGCAGGCCCAGACATGACTCAGGCTCCGGCCCCAGCGACCCAAGCCATGCATCCTGGTCTACTAAATCTAGTCAAAAAAGCCTGCGTAAATAAGTATGTCTTTAGCCTAGACTTAAAACTTTGGAGGGGTGTCTGAATCTCGAACGAAAGTAGGGAAGTTTATTCCATAGTTGGGGGGCCATGTATGAGAAAGCCTTTCCCCGGCTGTGACTTTTTTAATTCTAGGAACTAAAAGAAGTCCTGCACCCTGCGAACGAAGTAGACGAGTTAGATTGTAAAACTCTAAGAGGTCACTCAGATAATGTGGGGCCAGGCCATGTAGAGCTTTATAAGTTATAAGAAGTATTTTGTAATCAATGCGGAATTGACTGGTAACCAGTGCAGTGATGATAGAACAGGAGTGATATGATCAAATTTTCTAGTTCGAGTTAGCACTCGGGCAGCTGCATTCTGAACTAACTGAAGTTTATTTATAGATTTACTAGAGCATCCAGTAAGTAAGGCGTTACAGTAATCCAACCTTGAGGTTATAAACGCATGAACAAGTTTTTCTGCATCATTAGAAGTGTTTGATGGGTTTTTTAATGATGGTGTTTGGTGTGTGGTTGTACGTGATATTATTATGTGGTGGTGGTATTTGATATTGGTATTGGCATTTGTGGTTGTGTGTTTTCTTGTGTTTCATGGTGGTGGTATGTAATTTTGGTGTATGCTGATGGTGTTTATTTGTGGTGTTTTGATTTGATGTTTAATAGAAGTGTTTGCCGGAGGTATTTGAGAGTGGTGTTTTGTGGTTGAATGTTGGTTTGATGACGACCATGGATGGGTGGAAGGTGTTGATGTTTTATTGTGGTGTTTGGTGATAAATAATGGTGTTTAATGGTAGAGAAATTTGGTAGAGAAATCTGACATTTGGCAGAGAATGTCAGTGTTTGAGGTTGAATGTTTGTGGTTTGTAATAATTGTTGGTGTTTGTTGGTTCCAGTAAGATATCTGGTCTTAATCCAACACCAGCCCAAACACAGTCAGAGGAGAGCAGGATACATAAAGTATGGTAAATCAACAATTCTGATCATTTCTGTTATAATTATTGATAAGTATTTTTTAAACAGAATTGTCCGATGTTGACGTAAATTAATTCATTTCTTATTTTTCTGCTGTTCGGACGATCTAAAGCAGAGAGAGAGAGAATTAAACACCGATTTTCCCACGGACTGTCCCCTCAACTCTGGGACACCCAGCTGATGCTATCTGTCCTCCACTGTTTACTGAGTCCATCCCAAATTTCTTATCCTCCATCAGCAGCCCTCTGTCCCTCTGTCCTACAGTACGTCTTTACTTTTACTTTTTATTGATTTTTATTTTTCTATTACATTCAATACCTCAGTCCTCATAATCATCACCAAACATCTTCAGCTTCTGCTTTTATTTGACTAAACACTGCATTCATATCTCTAAAATAAAATCTGTTTTAAATTTGGTCGTTTTAGAATTGATACAGTTTGGAGTAAAATTCAAACCAATCCCTGTTTTGTTTTTTTGTTTTTTTTGCAGGAGTGACGGAGGATTATCTCACAGAGGAACTTAGAGGAAGATCCACCCAGTAATTGTGAATAATCACTCACGCTGTTCCACCCAAATCTGCCACATGTCACTGTCACAGAGTCAAAACTACCCCCTCATCACCTTAAATACCCTTAGCTGCCCCCCATAACCCCTCTTACCCTACAGATTTATAACAAAGCACTGTTCTGACATCACGTATCCCCTTAATACCCAATCATACCTGTCATACCCCAACAATCAACCCCCTCTGATCCTTATTAACCTCTCTATCTATTCTTACCCCATCAACATTACTACTAACCTTACCCCATGCATTTTACCCCACCACATCTACTCCAATTTACCCCATCACTCAACACCTATCCATTTTACCCACTAAACCTGTACACTGCCCTCCCCAAACTACTTACCCCATCAACCTACATCAAATCTAACCCCTAGCACTTCAGTTTGCCCATTTCACCCCTTCAACCCCCTTCAATCAGTCTTACTTTATGAAACTACTGTTATCCCTTCAGTCTATATTAAATTCACCCCCCAACCAGAATTACCCCCTGTACCCTCTTACCTCATCAATCAATACCAAATCCACCCCAGTCACATTGTGTGGTTTATTAATCGATGTCAAACCAGGCAACTTAACACCAAACGAGATCAACCCAACAATTAAACTGCCCTCTTACCCCTCGTTACCATTGCAGTTACAGTTATGAATCTCAATGTAAAGTCCTAAGTAGTTTTCTGCCAAAACTGAAGCAGGATCTAGGGTTTGAAGTTTCTCGTCTCTTTTTGTCGTGAGAGTTTGGGGCAGAGGATTACAGTTCTACCCCTGAGCCCTCGGTAATGCCCCACTAATACGCCGGTAATGCCTCAGTAATACAGAACACACTCCGTTTGATCGCAACGGGCTTTCAGATGGAAAATGGAAACATCATAGAATTGGCCAAATATTGAACAGTGAGCCAGAGTGAGACGCCTCGCTGGTGATCTGTGTGTTTCCTCTCTGCCAAAGGACTGCTCTGACTCTGTGTGT
>JAJAGP010000750.1:0-82500 GCA_025084515.1 Ancistrus triradiatus | reverse complement strand
TATTGAACACTGAATCAAAGGAGTCAGAAGTCAGGTTCAATTCACTTTAAATGCAGGCCGCTGTGGTGTGAATCAAATTAATCCTTTATCAGCTTTGATTCAGCTTTGTGTCATACCACTAAACAAGGATCAAAAGAGTCATGAGTCAGATTTGATTCACTTTAGACACACAATTACACAGGGAATCAAATAATCATGAGTCAGGTTTCATTCAATTCCGCCTAGTCGTGTGTAGTGAATCGAAGGAATCATGAGGTTTGTTTGATTCAGTTCAAATCATAGGAATGGACAGTGAATCAAGTGAGTCATTTGGGTCTGAATCAGTTTTGACAGATACTATTGAAAAGTTATTCAAAGGAAGGAGACATGCAGACCTCTGTGTGTGTGTGTGTTTGTGTGTGTGTGTGGCTCCAGTGTGCTGTGGAATGAGCAGCAGTGCCGTGATTCCTGAGCTTATAATCACTCTCTCTAATCCAGAAGCAGCTGCAGCATAATGTCCTGCTCCACACACACACACACACACACACACACACACACACACACACACACACACACACACACACACAGACCATCACCATCACCATCATCATCTAAACACCCCCAAATCCTATAAATATATGACACCACACACACCTTATCACCCTACATAGTGAACAGAGTGTGATTTGGGACACATCCAGGTTTCCCTCATATTGCTTCTTATATTCTGTAGTTCATGCTGATGAGATGGAGATTGACAGGTTTTAGGAAGGAAGGAGACCAATCTCTCCTCAGGCACTCCTCAGACCAGTCTCTGTGCTTATGGGTTACAATCCTCAGCTTTTGTCAGGACAATAAGGTTGAGGGGACAAGCAGACAGAGTCGAGGGAGGTTACCAGATACTCATTATACACTTAAGTTCACTTAAAAATTTGGCCTCAAATCCAATGGGCTGCGTTTGCGCCCTCTCTAACAACCCTCAAACACTGGGGACACCAAATAATGAGTCTGAACTGAATTAAGCTCGGAATCATTTCAGAGAATTTCTCAGCCACTGATTGTTTTATCCGGTTGTGTTTAGCTCTAAATAATGACTGCGACCCAGACCTTGGTGACCTCGTAGCTGGCATGGCTGGGGGGATTACGGCCTGGGCATGTCGGGGGATCACCTGGGAGGAGCTAGAACAGGGTCAGCCTGGTGACACCATGACTCTCAACCGGAGAAACATAAGGAAATTGAGACGGGCAGCAGGAACCTTACACAGACGGATCATCTAACAGTGGTAGGGTCATGCCAGGGTACAGAAGAAGGTCCAGCAACCAGCTGATTTTGAAGATCAGGAGCTGTCTGGATCTTTCAGGGGTGCCATGCCTGGTACTGTTGGTATGGCAAAGCTCCAGAGAGTCCAGAGACTGATGCATCTCCAAATGGACTGTCCTTTATGCAATCTCTGGATTTCCCCTCTGATAAGCTGGGCATTCTGATGGAACATCTGATTCTTGGTGGGTTGGTAGAACAGGCCACCTAGAGGTCAGGTATATAACAGATTCTTTCTCAAAGGGAAAACACTAGGATCTGAAGCTCAAGGAGTAACGAGTCTTATGATTTATCATTCTGGGTGGCATGTTGGTGTAGCACAGCTCCCAGTCCTGGTGTATGGACTTTATTTACAACTGGCATAGGAAAATTAGGGTTTGACTGGACCTTGGTGTCAGACTTGGACCGGCATAACACTTTTAGTTTATCTTTAAAAATCATTTGAATTCTCCCTGAAGCACCAAAGCGCCCTTTGGGATGTGAGCAGAATGTAGACGATGTTCCTCAGTCCAGCGTGTGTTTAAGTCTTTAGGTCCACTGCTCCCTCTGGGATGGTGCCAGGAGGGAAAATTTATCGTCCGACCGAAGCGTCTGTGAGCTTGCGAAACGTTTAAAATGCAAAAACACTCGGAGCGCGCCAAATCCTGTCGACCTGTGATCCGGGGATGGTCTCTGTGGGAGCGGCAATATCCAGCGCTAACGAAGAAACCACATGCTGCGCTCGTTATTTATAGACTAATGTGTTTATTTATTAGCATTATGTTCTTCCCGGATGAAAATCTTCTTCACCCCCGGTCGGGACCCTTAAATCTGCTTTATGGACATTAAATTTTCTTTATGGAACCAGAGAGGAACGCTGGAAGACGCTGGAGAACGCTGCTCTCCTTAAAGAACTACGTGATGATGTTTATTTCGATGTTTTTTAATTGAAGACTTTGTAGGTCTTGAGAAACCAGAATATGAACTTAACTCTAGATATAACTAAAGTTATCTCCATCACACTTTCCATCTCACTCTCCAAACCATCTCCAGTTTCAGACAAGTCTGGAGGACTCCAGTTTGGTCTCCAAATGTTCTTCTGGTCTCTTGGACTCCTGTTATCCCAGATATTCTTTCAGTTTTTCTCTAAAGATCTCTATAAACATCTCTATAACATCTTCTGGAACTTTAATGGAACCTGAAGCTTTTTGGATTCCACTGAAAGACCTCTTACCCCCACTGGTAAGTATGGTGGAGGATCGGTGATGTTAGTTCAGTTCCAGTACCCCCGGATTACCTCGCCTGTGTTGTACCTTCTGAATTCTCATACGGGTGGTCCTGCTCTCCAGCAGGATGATCATCTGTTAAGATCCACTCCCTCATAAACTGAGCTGCAGAGGATCTGGACTGAGGAAGCTCTGAGATTCAGTGCTGTTCTGATGAAGTTTATAAGAGCACACTGGGGATAAACTGGGGATAAAATTTGCTCTCCTGAGGATCATCTGACCTTCAGATAAAAACTGAGAAGTTTCAGAGATCACTAGCAACTTAAGACATGAGACATTTCAATAAAACCAGAAACAATTCAGTCAAACCTTTATTAGCGTACTGATTTAAAATAAATGTTTTTTATACAAGATTTAATAACTTATTTTCTCTACATATAAAAACAGTAAACGCTGAACTAACTGATATTAAAATAAAATGTATTTAATTGTGTGTTGCTGCCTTAACATGAATATGTTTTTTTATTTTAAGCTGCTGCATAAATGTTCAGTTACTTTATTATTATTTTTTATTTAAAAGCTATCATTAAAGTAGAAATTCTTTGTTCAAAAATAATTACATTTATTAAAATAATTATTTGTATAAAATAACCATTAACACTAACCTAAGTAAAAATACATCTGCCATATTTTTTAAAAGCTACCCACGTGCATTTATTTTATAAAAATACTTACAGAAGTAAAAGTACAGTTAGTTTATAATTACTTTATTTATAATATCTATTACTACTGTACAATTACTCTTCCTTCTAAATAGTTACTGAAATAAAAATACTTTAAAATAGGATTCATAAAAAATAGCTGTTGTTCAGTTATTTAAAATATGAATTAGGCTAATTGCTAATAAGTGTCTTGTTTTGTAAATTGCATTTTTATTGGATATAAATTGTATTATTTCTAATTTTACATTGTTAAATACTGAATATTACAATATTTAGAATAAAATATTTGACTACACCCACACACACACACACACACACACACACACACACACACACACACACACAACAGTATGTAAAGTTGATTAATATTGATATGTAATATATATATATATATATATATATATATATATATATATATATATATATATATATATAATTTTTTTTTTAAATACGTTATTAAACAGTATTTATTAACAATAAAATACAGAGTGTGAGAGCAGGGCAGGTTCTTTAAAAATCCATTTAATATTTTCAGATTTTGTTGCCTTTGTTATACAAAGAAGTTAAATAATTTAAATACATTCTTACCAGTCACGCATGATCAGTTTAAACCTACAGGCTGTACACATGAGGTAGAGGGAAAATCATCTGAGCATCCCAAAAGTAACAAAAAAGAAATCAAATAAAAATAAAAACAAGAGAGAGTGGAGAGAGAGAAGCACACACACACACACACACACACACACACACACACACACACACACACCGACTGATACACACTGCAGCATGAGAGATCAATAACCCATCAATATATAACATCAATAATTAATCAATATCTCCTCAATATCTCACCTATAACTCATCTATTACTAACTCATTAATAACCCATCAATATATCATCAATAACTCATCATTAACTTATCAATAAGTCATAAATTTCTCATCAATCACTCATCAATAACTCATCAATATCTCATCAATATATCAATAACTCATTAATAACTCATCAATAATTCATAAATAATCCATCAATATCTCCAATAATTAATCAATATCTCATCAATAACTCATCAATATCTCATCGATTGCACTGATACACATTCAGACTGTACAGTGACTGAACCCTCTGATCAGACATTATGCCCCGCCCCCAGTTGTAACAGGTACACACAGGTAAACAGGAGCGCTAACCAGCTAGCAGACAAGTGTACAGGTGAGGTCAGGTATATACAGATTATGCAGGTTATAAGTCAGGTACAGAGTTCCTCTACAGATCCAGGAAAATAAGGACAGAGATGGAGACAGGTGGGCAGGTGTACAGCCACATACAGGTAGAGTCAGGTAGATAGGTATCAGACAGGCGCACACACACACACACACACACACACACACACACGCACACACACACACAGGTATCAGACAGGTGCACAGGGATACACGGCTGGTACATAATGACAGATTCAGGTAATACAGGTGTGTTCATGCACAGGTAATACAGACAGGTACAGGAAGTGAGTCAGACAGGTGTGTTTAATGAATAGCTATAATAAAAGAAAGTAACTGATGGAATTAAAGCAGCTCTGGTTTTAGTTTAACCTATTGATTACTGATCAGATCTATCAATGATTGATTACCTGTATCGATGACATCATCATGAGGTGTTCAGTCAGTGCTCAGTTAGCGCAGTTTACGGGTTTTGTTGCTAATTTTGTTGCCTTTTGCTGAATTGAAGCACAAAAAAAAAAAAGTCGACTTCCCCCCAAAAAGTAAAAATCCAAAAACCAAAATCACCAAAAAAAACCAACAAAAACACAAAATCTATTGATCTTTACAAAATGTACACGAGCGAATAAACATTTTAGAATAATTTATATATCCTCTTTAGTTTTTCCCTAAAAATAGATTTCTACACAGAATTGAGATTTAGCTTTAGCGTCACGCTAACTACGCTCCTGCTTTAATGTGATGGGGAAAGTGCCTAGCAACCGTGCTAATTAACTAATGTTAGCATGTGTGAGAACACCAATAGCCTGCGCCCTCTTGTGGCGGTGCTGTAATAAGCACTAGCTCATTATTAGCATTTGTAGTTAGCACTCAAGATTCTCGCAAAACTGTTCGTACTTTTGAAACGAGTAAAAACGATCAGGATACGAAACTTTACGCTAAACTCACATTCTTATGCAGGTCTGAAGCTAACATAGGTATGTTAGCATAGCTTTTAGCATAGCCATCTAGCAGTTTATGGAAGAGAATGAGAATGTAAGGTTACTGCTGAAAATAACAAACTCAAAGCTAACATAATGCTAACAAGACATTGCTAGCTCACATCACTAGTTCAAGTTAAATCCTGAATGTCTGTCCTTAAGATAACACGGCTATGCTAATGCACATTAGCCACATAGCCTTTTTTTAGTTTAACAAAACAGAACCAGGGTTAAAGCTAAATGTTAAAGCTATGTAAGCTTTGAGCTCTACTATAAATAAAAGATCTCAGATTTATTAAAACGAAATTAATACTAAAGTTACTATGCTAATGCAGAATAGCATCTTTACCAACATTTAAACTAAACTCAATGCTAAGGGGCTGCGCTAATACATGTTAGCTACGTTGTATAAATAAAAGATTGATCTTTAAAGCAGGTTAGCAGGACTGTGCTAATGTCCATTAGCCATGCTAACTATAGCAACAAACTTACAAGTGCTGGTACACATTAGCTACATTAGCTGTGAGCTCATTTTAAATGACTCTGCCTTAATAAGCAATCCTTTCTAGTCCTAAAATGCATTAGCTATGTTAGCCACAAGATTTTAGCAGATTTGAAAGTGGGCAATACGAATGCATATTAGATGCTCTGCCTGAGTAAGCCAGGATTAAAGCCTAAAATGCATTAACTATGTTAGCCATGAGCTAGTTTTTAGCTGATATTAAGGACACTGTGGCAATGTTAACACATATTAGCAACTCTGCTTCAGTTTAGAGAAGAAAGCAAGATTTGCTAACCTTAAAACACATTAGCTACATTAGCATTAAGCTACTTTTGAACTGTATGGCTCTGTTGTTAGTGCTAAGAGGGCTATGCACATTAGCTACATGAAATGGTTTGATTAAAATAAAAATGAGATCAATGCTAACATGGCTGTATGAGCACCCATTAGCAATGCTAGTTATGAGTTTTACTAAAAGCTACTGAAGCTATTCTAGCTCACATTAGCTGTGTTAGCATTAAGCGTGTTTGTGATGAGATTAATCGTTGGTACTATAACGATTTTTTTTCTTGATTGCGTGCTCGCATAGTGGCAGAAACTCCGCCCACCCGCGACTCCGCCCATGTGCCTCGCTCTCATCTTCACACCACAGGAACTAAACCGTAACTATTTACATTGATATTAGTAAGATATAGAATCATAAATACGCGATTTTAAATATTTAAGGTGAGAAAGTTTCGTAGCTTCAGTGCGCTAGTGATGCGGTTCAGCTAATTTGGGTCCCTCACTCAGTAGTTCAATCTCAGACCGAAAAACAAATAATAATAATAATAATAATAATAATAATAATAATAATAATAATAATAATAATAAACAATATACGTGATCACACTCGTTTATTTATGGATTTATATAATTTTTTAATTTACACTGTTTTATAATCCGAGAAAAAAGTCGAGACTCGTCACAAAACAATGAGGTGCGTTAGCGTTAACGTTAGCATTAGCGTTACCACCTCAGGATCCGACAGTTAGATCTTTGTCTTAAAAGAAAATAAAAAAATTAAGTAACAGTGTAGCGCAGAGTAATAAACATATTAATCAAAAAGATTTGAAAAATCCTCGTCCTTTACAAAGAAAAAAAATCTCTTTTATTTTATTTGTTTCAATAACAGAGGGAATTCACACTAATATTTTTTAATGTAGA
This sequence comes from Ancistrus triradiatus, assembly GCA_025084515.1. NCBI lineage: Eukaryota > Metazoa > Chordata > Actinopteri > Siluriformes > Loricariidae > Ancistrus > Ancistrus triradiatus. The sequence continues at coordinate 75,364 of JAJAGP010000750.1, read as the reverse complement.
CATTTTTAAACGTATAAAAAGTCTTCACTTTTGATTTGCGCTTCCCTTCACACTAAAACACGTATTTTTCACTGTGAATGCTTATTTTTGAAATGATTTGTGTGAAAGATTTTGAGATATAATAGTGTAATAGTGAAAATTGTGGAACGCTCTTTGAAGCATATAAAAAATTAGACAAGGACAAAAACACTTCGTAGAAGGCGTGTCCTTTTTTCCGTAAAAAAAAAAATTCCTTGTAAACGTGGACGAGGTTTAACAGGTAAAAAATTAAAAGCGTAATGAGGTTTGAGATGTTTTGGTCTTCTTGTGAAAATTGTCGGATTGCTGTCGGAGCAACGAGTCTGCCGCTAAGTTTTTGTAAAGTTTTAACAAAAGTTTGGTGAAAAAAAGCTTGAGTAGTGGTTTTTACTGAAGATTCCCTGAACAGTCGTCGTGGTTACAGAGCTCGTCTGAGGTGTTTGAAACGTTTCTGCGATCGATTGTAATTTTGTCGTAGGAAAGCAAAGACGTGAAAGCGAATTTTTAGCGAGCACGCCTCGGTGCTTAGTGGTTATTCTTACATTATTTTAATAAGTGGTGCGAATATATTTCTGTATATAAAATAATCACTATAATACAATTTGAGTTATGTACAGGAAACGTGGGGGTACGTGGTTTTTACGAACAAATCTCACGCCCCGTGGTTATTTACGTATACGCACGCACACACACACACACACACTCACACACACACACACACACAAACGCACACACACACACACACACAAACGCACACACACACACACACACACACACACACACTCACACACACACACACACACACGTAGATCTCGGAATTTTCCACACAAGGCACGTTTTGTTTTTCATCAGAAGTGCCTCGCGTTGCGTTAACTGTGTCAGGTCTCCGAAAACAAAAATTAAAATCCGTCCTTTTCATTTCGTCCAAACGTCCATCAGAAACCTTCGTTGTTTACTTAGTTTTTTATTGTTTATCCCTTGCAGGTGTAGACCTCCTCTTTTTGCGTACACTGCTTACACTCAACGTAACAGCACCAGCGCACCTGGCACTGGCAGGGGCGTGTCAGTACGCGGCTCTGGGTGTTGTGGCCCCGCCCACAGCAGATGGCGTCGCAGTTCTTGCCCTTGTGGCACTTCCGAGCCACCGTGCCCGCCGAGTAGGCACTGGCCTGGCAGAAGTTGGGCGAGTCCTCGATGTGCAGCAGGTCGGAGGTGCGCGAGAAGGGTTCAGGGCGGGCCCGTGGAGGAGCATGGCCCACCTCGCCCTCCCCCTTGGCCTGATTGGTAGCGCTGCCCACCTTCAGCGCCACCTCGTAGCGCTGCTTCAGCACCATGCCGATCTTATGGAAGGGTGCCAGCTGCCTCCAGCAGGTCTGCACCGTACAGGAACCGGACACGCCGTGACACTTACAAGTGGTGTCCACGCCCCCTTTGATCACCTGCACATCAAAAAGGGGCGGAGTTAGTCAGGATATATGCAAAAATAAAACTGTGAGTGTTTCATAAAAACAACATTTAGTAACAGTTAGTAGCTAACCTGCAATATGGGAGGTAAAAGGGGTCAAAAGTAACTCAAACATATGGCTGAGTCAAACCGTATGGGATTTCTTTCGCATAACGTATAAAATGCACAACAGTGTGTGTGAACTATGCAGTATTGTGTAACTGTGTGTGTAGTGTATAGATCACTGTAGCATTGTGTAACAGTGTGTGATATTCATAGATGTTTGTAGTATTGTGTAGTGATGTGTTGTGTTGTGTATTATTTTGAAAGAGTGTGTGTAGTGTATAGACATGTGTAGTATTGTGTAGTGTTGTGTAGTGTTGTTTAGTTTTGTGTATTATTGTGTAACCTTGTGTGTACTGTATAGACGTGTGTAGTATTGTTTAGCAGGGTGTGTAAAGTTTTGGTGTGTATAGTGTTGTGTAGCTGTGTTGTGTAGTGGTGTGTGTAATATATAGCTGTTTGTGCTGCTGTTGTGTATTGGTGTGTAATGTATAGGTGTGTGTAGCATTGTGTAGCGGTGTGTGCAATATATAAATGTGTGTTGCGTTGTGTAGTTTTGTGTAGCAGTGTGTGTTCCGATCTCCCACAGTAGGAATGTTCTCTTTCTGCTCTGACGGAAACCACAAGGTGTGTTTCAACATTTTCGTGAGAACATGAACTTTAAAGACAAACATTGGGGAGAAGGTGCTTCTTCTGGTGTGTGTGTGAGCGTGTGTGTGTGTGTGTGTGTGTGTGTGCGTGCGTGTGTGTGTGTGTGTGTGTGTGTGTGTGTGTGAAAGCTGCACATCCAGCACAATGGAAAGCGAAATGTGAACCGTCAGCGTGAGGACTGGAGGGGAAACGGAGGCCAGCACATTCCACGCTCGGAGCTCCATATGGGATCTGACCCCAAACACGGAGCCCAAAAAAGAACAAAAACACACCGGGGCTCTCAACGCTGTATCTCGGGGAAACGGCAGCACAGGGACGGCGGGGGGACACTGGAGGAACGCTGTAGCTGTGCTGTAATTTATGAGATAATCTGAGACGGGCTGGACTCTCAGAGCCAGTGCCAGTTTATTTTGGCTGGATGACCCTCGCCCACTTTTTACTCCTCTGTCTGTCTGTCTGGGAGTCGGTCAGACCTCCTGTGGTTCTCCTCCCCGCCGGTGGTCCGTCACACACGAGCGACCATCATAATCCCCTCATTACACTAGACACACAGTATTTCAGTTCGAAGCCAAAACGCTGTGAGGGATTTTTACGCTTTACGCTTTATTCTTCATCATCTTGCGGCTTACAATCCTAAAACCTGGTCCTGGTACCCACCTTCATGCCCACGTGGCTGTTGTGCATGTCCACGCGGGCCCGCAGGTCTTTGTTGGATCTCTTGCCCAGGAAGTCCTTGACAAACTTGTTGCTGTATTTCAGGTTGTCCCCGCAACCCCCCCACTGCCACGCCTTTCGGTTCTCCAGATTTGGAGCCTCGTCGCAGGTGCAGCGCTCCATCCGCCCGGCGCTGCACGCTTTAGCCATGGCGTGGGTCAGTCCGGCTGAGGAGATCGCGTACAGGAACGCCGTCTCCTTAAAACCTGCAAACAGATTTCATCAAGATTGTAAAAGTATCTAAAAGTAAAAGGTTTAATCACAGACAAACATGTAAAAGTAGAAAAAGTTTAAGGATGTGCAGGACAGTCCAGATCAGAAAACTGGTTATAATTTGGTACTAAAGGAATTTAAATCTTTATGATTTATGGTATAAAATAAGGAGTTATTAAGAACTGCTCCAAGGGACTAAATCTAAAAACACCAGCAAACTGGAGGCAGGGAACAAGGAGCACAGATTTAGAAATCTGCTCTGAGACAATGCTCCCTTATTAAAAGAGATCCAGAAATAAAACTAACTTTAATTTTGACTTTGACATTAGGACCTTTTCAACCCACACAGTGCACACTGACCTATGGACCTGGAACTAAGGCAATAAAGCAACTAGAGAAGAGTGAAACTACGGAAGAAGGAAAATACAAATGTAGAAACTATGGACGCTGTACACTAGAGAAGAAATAAACTATGGAGGTCCTTAGTTCCAGTCTACAACCTAGGCAAGAAGAAAGCCAGAGACATCTGAACACTGGAGACACTAGAAACTAAAGACACATGGACACGAATCAAGAAAAAAAAAAGTAAAAGATAAAAATGGAGACCTGTTAAAAATAAGCATTACGTAAAATACATTAGAGACGGCTGCACTCAAAACAAGGGATCTATAAATCCAGTGGAAGCTCAGAATATGACAGCTTCTTTATTCAAACAATTCAGACACTGAATGGTCTGTTCAACATTTTTTTGCACCCAAATTCAAGCAAAACTTCCAGCATCAGTAAAACCTGTAGGTGTATGATCCAGTCTCGCGGTGTCTGAAATTGATTTTGACTTTCAGAAAATATGACTTTAAGCTGTCTGCTTGATCCAATTAAGTTTGAATTCCGAGGTTCCACTGTAAACAGAAAGAAACCCAAAAGCTAGGGACACCAAAAAACTAGTAGAGAATGAAGGACACATGGAACAGTTAACCCTAAGTCTTCTGACACTGAAAAATAAGGAATAACAAGACTAGAAACTGTGGACACTAGCTAATGGAGACAGATATAAATTAGGGACACTAGATGCCTAGAGCGAAGTGCTGGGAAAGTAAGAAGAAAAGACATAAAGAAGCTTAGGAAAGAAGTAAACTCTTTTAGAACTAGGAACAGAGCAAGTTCAAAACTGGGGATACAAAGAAATTATGGGGGAAACTGGAAACTCGTCAAATAAGAAGCTACAGAATCGCAGAAATTATAGAAATGGGAAACTGGGAACACCTGGAGAGTGGGATTTCTGGAAAATAGAGCTGACCTTGGGATTGGACACTGTCCAATAAAGACGCGTAAGAAGGAATCCAAGAGGAGAAGTAATAAATTGGAGGACAGCCAAAAACTAGTGAAAGGTAATGAGGAATACGAGGATGCTAAGAACATCTGTGGTAAGCAGCTACGGGTCTGAAAGAAGCCAGAGGTACTGAATCTACGAGAAATGAAAACAGCAGTGGAACTTGGACTCTAGAGCGGAATGATCAGTTAAAGACATTAAAGAACGGTGAAGAACCTGGCACACTAGAAACAGAAGAAACTCGAGGGAATTTGAGACTGGGGACGTGTGGTTCACATTCTGTTAGACTAAAGAGTGTGGAGCTTCACCTCTCTTTAAGATGCTGGCTCTGTAGCGCCCCTCTAAGGTGCAGTTCCACCTCTCAAAGCGGAACTGGTACTGACACTCCAGTGCACTGAGGCTTATCGCCTCCACCAGGGTCTCGGCCACTCCGGGGTCCCGTCTGCACATCCTGCGCTGCTTCTTCTCCAGTTTGAGGCGGTCGCAGAGTTTGTAGTGGGCCCGGGCTGGGCCGTCCTCTGGCTGGAAACTCAGAGGCAGGACGGACAGAGGCTCGTTACCCGTCAACCTGCAAACAAACCAACCAACAGAACAAACTTAACGAATTTCCGGCGTGGACGCTTCCCAAACCGCTCAGACTGTTCACTAGGTAGTGTTGGTTAGTTTAAGCAGTGTTCAAATCTCTCCCTCGACTCTGTCCGGACTTGTTGGAGGAATCTGAGTATTAAGGTCATATTGATCTGCAGGAATGTGAGCTGTTCATCTTCCATACTTGAGAAGAAGTGTTCCGTACAATAACACTCAGCCAGACGTGCTCTCATAACATGGCTTAATACCACCATAAAAAGCTTTCATCATGGATCACACTATTATCATAATCACGTCTCCTCAATCACACTAATAGCTCCTGTCCATCTGTTCCAAAAAACCCTCATGTTCAGTCACGTCTGGTCCACATGAAGCTCCTCAGCAACCTTCAAAATACAAAAAACACAAACTGCACCATCCTAATGGAGACAGATTTTAAAGACCATGATACTAAACTTACTAAAAGAAAAGAGAACTAAGGTCAGCTCGGTTTAAAGCTCAAACTGGTGACCAAGAACTGGAAACTAAAAAAGTTGTACGATTTCCCAAGACTAGCCTTAAAACATCAGTACAAACACAGAACGTGTTCTGCCAGGGATATCTGGAGTAGGATCACAGAGACCTGGAAAATGGGGACACTCTAGAGACCTTTTCCCACCTGTGAAAGACAATTACAACGAAGAATCTGGAAACTAAAGAGTAAGAAAACCAGGGCTGGAAACTAGAAAGGAAGCTACAGCCCTCATACTATTATTGTGGAAACCAGGATGATGAAGAAAACTAGGGTCATTATTTACCAAGGACACAAAACCTAGGGACATTCCAACTAAAAGAAACTACAGACACTAGTAATTAAAAATCTGGAAACTATAGGACAACTAGTAAATAAAAACACAGAATCTAGTGACCTGGCAAACAGGGGGAATATTTTTGTCCTAAAAACTAAGAACCTGCAAACCAAGAAAGAAGGAAACATAACTAAATTACATAAATAACTGAGAATCTCAATTTGGAAACAGGGCAAGTATAAGAACCTAATGAACCTGTAAAAGTGTTAAAAAGAATCCAATGATTTGGCAACGAGAGTAAAACATACTACTGGCGATTAGGGACACTGGACACTAAGAATCTGGACACCAGAACCCAGAACCTAAAGATCTGGCAACTGCAAGGAAACTGCAATAAAACTAAAAACCTCTAAACTAAGGAAAATGTGACAAAATTTTAGAAATAACTAAGAACACAGAACCAGGGACATGGCAACCTGGACCTGAAACCCTGTGACACTGCTGAGTAAGAATCTCAATCTGGGGATCGAGTAACTATAAGGTACTAAAGAATCTGTAAAAGAGAAAAAGACAGAATCTAATCACCTGCCAACCAGAGAGAAACTACATAACCTACTGAAAGAAAGAACCTGAAGACCAGAATCCAGAACCTACAGATCTGGCAACCAGAATGAAACAACTAAATAAAAAATTTAAGAAAAGCCTGGAAAACTAGGGAGTCTGTAATTCAGGATCTGGTAATCCGGGAAGAAATCAGACGAAAACAAAACTTAAACTTGCAACTTGGATGAAACTTTAGGCCGCAGGATTTCCAAACACTTCACTGAATGTCTAACACAAAAGCAAAGATGTGAAGTTCAGCCAAAACTGCTCCAAAACCTGAGGAACATCAGGAACCTTCTGAACTCCTGAGTATAAAGACAGGATAAATTAAGTTAGAAACGCTTTGGAACATCATTAGAGAAGAACCATCTTTTTGAGAGCACTTAGCCGTTGAAAAACACCAAACGGACTAAAGGTCAGAAGATGAGCACTGCGGTGGACTGTGATTCTCCACTAGAAGCCCTGCTGAAGGCCAAGTGAGGTACAGAGGACCTGCTGAAGGCTCTTTAAGAGGAACTTGTTCCACAGAGAATCGTTAAAGAGCAAAAACCCTTCAGGGAATTTAATGCTAAAACTCTAAACCCACGCTAAAACTGAACCCAAATCCTGTTTACCAAGTCAAATTCCAGAACTACAACACACACACACACACACACACACACACACACATAGGCTAACACCTCGGTCTGTGTTAGTTTATTTTGGAGTGAACGTCTATAAAACTCTGACCAGCATTCTGAGGTTTTCCTGGATCAGCGTCGCTCATCCAACACGCCTCTCGCTTATTATGTGTAATTCTGTGTGTAAACCGGTTTGTTTCTCTCTCTCTCTCTCTCTCTCTCTCTCTCTCTCTCTCTCTCTCTCACACACACACACACACACACACACACACACACACACACTGGTTGATTATGAGATCTTTACTGGTTTTCATTCCAATGCCTCGTATGTTCAGGACCATCTAAAGATCCATCCAGACCTTCACGACTGAAGATGAAGATGACAGAGCTCTCAAACGTTGGCTAGACATCTTGAAGGTGTTTCCTGTTCTTTCTACAGTTCATCAATGTTTGAAGATGAAGGTCCAGTTCTTCTGAAGTTCCAGAATGCTTGATCTACATGCCCTGTCGCATCAAAGTTGTTCACATGTCATCCGCTAGGATATTTTGTTGAGCAGATGAGCTCAGGGTTGAAATGTACGGCCTCTGTGTTTTGGGTTCCACCAAACCAATGCTGTTCCAGTCATGTTGAATGACTGATCAGATGGAAAGTTACAGACCTTAGGGTGGACCTTCTTCTGGATCTTCATCCATAAAGTCCTGATCTTCAGAGGAATGTTGAATTTTGAATTCCCTCTCCTGGAAGTTCTTTGTACAGGTCAGGTTCGTACATTCATACACACATCCCATCCTGGTACTGACTGAACTCTGTGCTGGAGGAATTTGTACATTCTTTCCGAACACTGTTTGCTTTCCCCATTACATGGATGAAAGGCCGTGGAAAACGAGCAAGTCACAACATGGGGGGTGATGGGGTGGGGTGTAGGTGATGATGGCATGGGCTGAGGGTGGATTTAGTCTGACAGGTGACAGGTGGATGAGATTCAGTCCGGAGTCAAAGAATGGATCCATTCATCCTGAGGGTGCAAATACTTTCGCTACAGAGCTAGTCAGTCACCGTGCGACTTCTCAGGGGATGAAGGAGGACCTTTGGACCTCAACAGTGCCAACAAGCTCTGTCTGGACTTTAGCTGATGGACAGGGCGACAAACCAAACTAGTTCAGTACGTAGAGCGTTGGTTACATGCTGAGTTGCACAGGTTTGTATCCCACCTCTGATGAGGTTGATCCATCTGTTGGTTATGGGGTCGAGCTCAGTTCATAGTGCCAGTCCAGTCCATGCACAGGTTACAGTCCAAAAGCGGCTCCCTGGCACCTCAGGAGTCCTCATTTAGAATAAAACAACATGAATTAGTTTTAACATATCATCTGTATCTGAAGCTCTCTTGGAATGTGACGAACTTTTCAGGATTGCTGGGCTCTGTTGCTGGTCCCCAGAGTCTCCAGGTACAGGACGCAGTCCATCACAGGCCAGCAGGGGTCACTGCTGCAGCGCCGGGAATGATCCCCGATTGGAGTATTCCACTTTAAAGATTATTATTATTATTATTATTATTATTATTATTATTATTATTATTTACATTACTAGTAGTAGTGGTATTATAATAATTAGTTAAATATATTTATATAATATATTAAAACATAGATTATTAATAGTATTATAATATACTATTAATTGTATTGTATTATAAATATTATTTAAATAACATTTTCATTTTTATTATTTAAATATTACTATTATACTTAATATTATTATTTAAATGATTTGATGAATTATGATTAAATTATTATTATTTAAATTATATTATTATCACTATTGTGATTATTATGATTATTTATTATCTAATAAAGTTTATTTTGATTATTATTATGATTAATTTATATATTTAGATTGTTTTATTATTATTATATACATTATTATTATTAGTAGTATTACTTTTATTATTATTTACTTGATTTATTTGATTTAGATCATTTTTATTATTATTAATTATTATTACAAATTTTGTTTATTATTATCTTACCATTAGCATTGTATTCATCCAATTATTTAATTATTAGGTTATAGAATTGTTACACTGATGCTCTCCCACTCACTCTCTCTCTCTCTCTCTCTCTCTCTCTCTCTCACACACACACACACACACACACACACACACACACACACACACACACACACACCTAAATGAACCACATTATATCCACAGAGACTGCTGGGGTTTAAACATCAGCAAAGGAGAAAAAGGAAGTCTGGTCCTAACACACACACACACACACACACACACGTGTTAAGTCAGCAGCTGTTTGTACAACACTAATACACACCCACAATATCCTTCTTCAACAGCTGTGCTTGTGCGCGTGCGCGCGCGCGCGTGTGTGTGTGTGTGTGTGCGCGCATGTGTGTTAGCAAACAGAGAGAGTGTTTGCATTGAGCATGTCTAGACTTGTGTAGTGTGTGGTCGCTAATTCAGGCTGCTGCTTTAGTTCACTTCTGATTTGTTACTGAATAGAGGGGTACCATATTGGAAAAGGGCCAAAACTACGTTTATATTATTTAACTCTTTATTGTATTCAATGCAGATATCTTTAATAATCTTTTTTATTATTTATAATGACATTTCATGTATTATTTATTACAGTTTACCTTTGTATTTGATCTATTCTATATATTTATTGTCACTTTATATTTTATTTTATTGATTACATGTTAAGGGAATAATTAATAAATAAATCTTCATTGTTCCTGATTTTACAGTCGCCTGCAGCAGGTGAGCTGATCTGTTTGTTTTGGTTTGTTTAAGAAAAAAAAGACACAAAAGGAGAGAAAGAAACCGGCTCGAGTCGGGAACACCTATGCAAATTTTGTTGTTTGTAGTTTAAAAGCAGCTAATGGAGAAAAAGCTTAAATGTAAATAAGAAAGAACACAGAGACAAAAGAGAAATAAAAATGATTGAAAAAGATACATAAATATGAAGAGTAAAAGAAGGCCTGGTTAGAGAAAGAAAAGAGAGGAACAGAAAATAACCAAAATAGAAACAAAGATTAAAATCAAAAAGAGAAAATAATTATGTAAAGCAAAAATCAAAAGGGAAAAAAGAAATAAAAGAGGAACAAAGTGAATGCAAAATGTGAGTTTAAACAAAGAAAACAAAAGAAAATAGATTAAATCATTATATAGGAAAAAAGCTCACTAAATTCTTTATCAGAGAAAATAAAAAAAGACAGAAGAATGAGAAAAGAGCACAGTAATATGAGGAGTGATGTAAATAAAAAGAATAAGAATGAGAAAAAGAGATGAGCAGATAAAGAAAGAAGAGAAGAATATAAAGAAAAAAATGAGATCAACAAAAGAAAATATCAGAACCAGCTAAAGCAATAAAAAAGTATATAAAGAGAAAAATATACTACATTCAGGATAGGCTAAAAAAGTCATGTCTGAGAATGGACAATTTCATTTTTAGTATCTTAACACAGTTTTTAGTATTTTAAATGTTGATGTTAATATTTGTAACAATATTTTAGTATTTCTAATGTTGTCTTCAGGATTGTTAATGTTCATGCTATTATCTGCACTTTGCTTTATTTTAACATTACTTTCAGTATTTTTAATGTTGCTGTTAGTATCTTTGCTTGTTTATTTTGGTATTTTTAACTTTGTTTTTAGTATTTTTAATGTTGATGTTAGTATTTTAATGTTGATTTTTGTTAGTAGAGATACGTTTCATTATGTGCGTTTTGTTTTAGGTTATTACTGGTTGATCCTTGTCTCTTAAAGCTTCCAGCTGCTAATCTATAACGTAACCTACGCAGAAATAAAATCGCGCGCGTGTGTCAGTAACTGCTGCTGATTGTGTTGTGCTGCCCCCTAAATGTTGGCGTGTGTACTGCATCTGGGGGACAATCGTGCATCTGCGTCATTACAAGAAAATCTAACCCTCGCTTAACGTGTCAGGAAAAGGTGTGGCGTCGTTATAATTACAGGTTATAGGAGAAAGACATTCTCACACACACACGCACGCACGCACGCACGCGCGCGCGTGGGCTGAGTTCTGGCTGATCTTACGACACACACAGTCCAGACCGTACCTCAACCACAACACCACCATGTGCGTATCACTATGTGTGTGTGTGTGTGTGTGTGTGTGTGTGTGTGTGTGTGTGGGAGGACAGACAGACAGACAGACAGAGGCTTGTTATTATTACAGCAGTAATAAGCAGTAATAATGGGGGTGTGACACCAAGCAGACTCACTGATCTCTCAACACTGTAACATTCCTTCATCTCACACACACACACACACACACACACACACACACACACACAAACTGCACACTCCTGTATAACCACATGTTGTGCACGCTAGTTATAAAACCTGTAGCGCTGTGTTAATCCTGACGGTTGCCGTTTGACAATAATCCTCAGGTTCTGAACATGTCTGAACCCTATGGCATCCCAAACTCTTCGGAACCCATACAGGATCTTCATCGTGATCTTCATCAGACCCGTATGAACAGCTGGAGCTTCTGGATTATGGATCGAGGGTTTAAACCAGAGATGTTGGACATACCGTTACAGATCCTCCACCTCAGTCTGGGTCCGAACCCTAAATCCATCCAGATGTTTGATCAGATGAAGTTCCTCCAGATCTCAGGTTCCATGATCCCTCCTCCTCCACCAGGCTTTACAGTTTCCACCGCTCCATGAAGATCTCCAGCTCTTGCTTGTCTGTTTTGGACTTCCTTCATGTTTCTATGGCTGGATGTTGGACTGTAACCATTACAACGAACATCAGAACCAGTTTGGACTAGACCTTTTGCTCTAGTGAGTCATAATAAAAAAAAATTCCGAAACTGATCAAAGAATGTGTGGATCATCAAGAGAGTCCAAACCAAAACATGATAATGTGAATGATGATGTCACTGAGGATGATGTCATTATTGATGATGTCACTGGGGATCTTCAGTGGCACCGCAGACTGGGATAGATTAGTAAGAGTCCATTTATATATCACACCCATTCTGTGGAACCATCGACACAAAGCCAATCATCTGCAGGAACTCAAGTCAGAGCCGAAAGACAAAAAGTCACAGGAGGTGACCGAGAGTGGGTAACCTCGGTCATTATCTCTGACCCCCATCCAAACACCACGGAAAACTGGAGACAGAAAGTTACAGATACAGATTCATAACCCAAATACCCAAATGATTCACTGATTCCACCACTGACCCCTAGGAGTCATGAGCCAATGAGTCACTGATTCAAACATTCAAATATCAATGCGAACAAAATGAACGATTCATTGGTTCAAATATCGTCTCCCTGAACATGAATGGAGCAAATCATGGTCATACCCAAATAATTCACTGATTCAAACACTGTCTTGCTGATTCTGGAATCTTAAGCATGACCAAACGATTCACTGATTCAAAGAATGATGTGTTAAATGAGAGAAAGTAACAAACAAATGATTCATTTATTCAAATGCTGACACAATAAACCAGAGAGTGAAGTGTATCATGATCAAATGATTCACTGATTCAGTCATTCCCTGATTAAACACAGGACAAGTGAATCATGGTCATACATGAACGATTCACTGATTCAAATATCATCTCTCTGAACATAAGCTGAGCAAATCATGGTCATGTCCAAATGATTCACTGATTCAAACACTGACTCATTAAATGAAAGACAGTAATGAACAAAGGATTCTTTGATTCAAGTGCTGACACAATATACCAGAGAGTTGAGTTTATCATGATCAAATGATTCACTGATCCAAACACTGACTTGTTAAATGTGAAACAGTAACGAACAAATGATTCATTGATTCAAAGAATGACTCATTAAACAAGAACCAGTAACGATTGTACGAAGCGTAACGCAATTTATTCACTGATTCTAATATTGTCTCCCTGAACATGAATGGAGCAAATCATGGTTATGTCCAAATGATTCACTGATTCAAACGATGACTCACTGAACAAGACGAGTGTATCTTCGTCATGACCAAATGATTCGCTGAAGCAAACACTGGCTCACTAAAAAAGAGACAAGTGAATTACCATAATGAACACTTGATTCATCGATTCAAATGCTGACACAATGATGCAGGGATTGGAGTGTATCACAATCAAATGATTCACTGATTCAAACACTGATATGCTGAATCAGGAATTCTGAGGATGTCTGATTCAAACACCGGCTCATTAAACGAGATGTGAGCGAATCATGATAACGAACAAATGATTCACTGATTCAAAGACTGACTGGCTGAAGATAGAGTTTATTTAAAGCATCTAGACTTAATAAATTACCTTTTACTGGACTGAGATTGAGTCAGACGGTGTGCGGACCATGACGGGGGTGAATCGTGAGTCATTTGAGACTTCAGGAGTCGTTTTGGGGGGACTGAAGCGAGCTCATGCTCACAGAGACTGAGGATCTGCAAGCGTTCTGAACCGTTCGGAGTGTTTTCTCCTGTTTCCTCTCTGTGTTTCTTTTCCTCAGGAATGTTTCAGTAATGACATCGCTGCGTTTCCCACCCAGCTGAAGTGTGTGTGTGTGTGTGTGTGTGTGTGTGTGTGTTCACCTGCACCAGAGGAACGGAGGGGGTTTAAGAAAAACCTCGCTCATTCCTGCGGCCTGACCCACAATCTAAACGACTCGGACTCTCGGTCGGGCTCGGGCTCATGTCCCTCCCTCGGAAAGTGAGCCCAGACCTGCGTGTGGGTTTGGAACGGGGCCTCATCCCAAATCCAGCCATAAAAGCCCAGATTATCACCCACTGGAGGTGTAATTAAGATTTTGGGTGTGCATGCGGGAGGACGAACGCCAATCTGGGTCATAAACACTCTAGATAACATTCAGAGCACAAAACGCTCAATCACACTCACAACTCAGCACAGCGCTCTTAAGATAAGGCCCCGAGCACGGCCCCGAACTTCGGCCGCACCTCCACGACCCGATAACGAGGAAGTGCACTCCATCAGCGACCAGCGACCGGCGACCGGCCTCAAGTGCCTCTGAACAATGGATTCAGGAGGAATCATTTCCATAAGGCTTAAAAAAGTGTGCACTGCTCTTAGAGCTATGAGTTATGGACACGCCGTCTGACCCTTTTGGCTAACCACATTCAAGGCTGCACCGTTTGATACGGCTCTGTTAATTTGTTCCTTTGGACAGTGCTTAGGGGTGTTTATTTACATCCAATTGATTTAGTTGATTCATTCTATTGAATCATTTGAATAATTCTGATAATAGCAAAGATTAATTAGTGCTTGAGAATCAATTAATTCACTTCTGAGAGTCGTTTAGAGGCAATTATTTGTGTTTCTTGTATGAACAGAATGAATCAGTTCCTGCTGATGCACTGAAAAGTAGTGATTCGTTTCTGTTTACAAATCAATTGGAGTTGCTTGGAAGAGTCGTTTACACAGACCATATCAGTTTCTACTGAGATAATTAAAACTTTATGATTTATTAGTGTTTTTGTTTAAAGCACATGACAAGTTAACTTGATTCACTTAAAAGTGAAGCAAATGTTAGACACAAAGAATTTGTATTTTGTATTTTCAGACTTGATTCATTTGTGATTCATTTGAGTTCATTCTCTTAAATGAATAATTTAGACAGAACAGAAGTTCCTAATTATATGAATCATTGAAACAGCTGAAATCAGTTCCTACTAACATTTAATGTAAAGGTAAGGATTCATTTGTGATTACAGATCAACTGGAGTCACTTGGAGGAGTCACACAAAGAACAAACTTGATTTACTTACAAATTAGGCAAATGTTAGACATAAATATGTATCTTGTATCTTCAGTCATGATTCATTTGTGGCTGGGAATTGAACAAGTCATTTAGACTAAACAGTAGTTCCTAATTACGTGAGTCATTTGTGAGTCATTTCAATACAGAATGAATCAGTTCCTACTAACTTGTAAATGCTAATGATTCCCCTGTGATTACGTATCAATCAAATTCCTTCAAAAAAAAAGTTGCTTAAAAAAACAAATCAGTTCCAGTAAGTGAAGTTTTAGGTAAGCGTTTTACCGTTAGCTGCGCCGCAGTCCTGTACAGGCTTATCAGGGCTGAGACGGGGCCTCAGGGGAGCTTTCATGGCTGATAAACATCTCTCCCTCCCACCCTGTCCCCTATCAGCTCACACGTGACACAATATTTGGAGATCTGTTACGATGCTTTTGTTGCGCCTGTCACTCGTTAAGAGGGAAAACAAAGAAACGCCTGCGAAGGAAAGTCCTGCAGCTACCGCAGATTCCATGACCTGCCCAGACCCCCGACCCCCTCCCCCGTCCCCCGGCCGCCCGTCCGCCCGTCCATCCGCTGTAAGTCGGTGAGGTCGGTTAGCGAGCAGTCAGTGGACCGGAGGTGAGAGGCTGAGGGATCGGACGGGGATGATCATCAGGTGTTCACACAGGTTCAGGTTCTGCTCTCGCTCGGAGCCAGGGCTGGGTGAGCGGCGTGTCAGAACAAGCACCCGAGCGCTGTTTAGGGTGATCAATGAGACGCTTCTTTAAACAAACCCCGATCCTATTATGTGCTGACAGATCGGATTGGTGCACGCACACACACACACACACACACACACACACACACACACACACACACACACACACAGGTATAATAGAGGTAGGAAAATAAAGAGCTAGGCGTTCCCACAGCACTCTGAGCCCGGACCTGTAATACACAGCGACCATGTAAGGGTCCAACAGGTCCGACACCTTGTGTCAGAGGAATGGTCCTCATTATAAACGCTTTAACTTCACTGAGGAACCACAATCATGAAGGTAACATTCTCACTCAGGCAGGGGTTCACAAACGTTTTATCAATCCCAACTCTGTCCCAAAGTCCTGATCTATCAATATTCTACATTTCGTTTAGTCTCACACCGGTGATGCGTCGCTCAAACTAACGTCAAGCTAAAATTCTAAATAAAATGTGAATAAGAAAGAAGCAGAGACCGAATGAGAAAAAGTGAGAAAAAGAATGAGAGAGAAAAGACTGAGACCTAAGAGACTTAAGGCGATAAAATGAGAAGGAACGAGACGAAAGAGAGAAAGAATCATGAAATAAATCGCTAGCCGAGAGCGAGAGATAGAAGAAAAATAGATTAGATTAGATGGGACACTGCGATAAAACAAGAACATAGAAATTAAAGATCAGCCTTAAATTTATCTGGAAAATGATATATGATATTTAAACATGCACAAAGTTTCAGGACTGGTGGACAAAGTTTTCAGCGGTGCTAATTAAAACACATAGCTTGTTTAAATTTTAAAATAAATAGTTACATTTTGTTTCTCTTCACTGTAATCATAGCAATAAAACAGAAAACAAAATGTAAAGAGAGATCCTATTATGTGCTGACCAAAATGATTTTTAACTTTAAACGTGCACAGAGTTTTGGGCACCGACCCCCGAGCAATGGCGTTAATTAAACCACTCAGCTTGTTTACATTTTAAAATAAACAGCGTCCCAAAACTTTCATTGTGTTTCTGTTAGCTGTGATCATGGCAATAACACAAAAAAACAAAAAGATAAAGAGAAAGATACTTTCTTAAACAAACCCCGATCCTATTATGTGCTGACCAAATGATTTTTAACTGTAAATGTGCAAAAAGTTTCAGGACTGACCTGTGAGCAGCGGCATGAATTAAAACATAGTTTTTCAATTTTAAAATAAACAGAGAAAAAACTTTCTCATTTTGTTCTCTGAACTGTGATTATGACAATAAAACAAACAAACAAAAAAAAACCAATAAACAGAGAGAACAGAGGAGGAGAAGTAGGAAAATGAGAAATAAAGCTAAGATCTGTTAAATGTATTTACTTCTTTTTCATTTTTAATTCTAAAATGTATAAAAAGAGACAAAGAGAAACCGAAAAACACGGATAACGAGGAGAAAGCTGGGGGAAAAAAACAAAAGGAGAAAGTGAGAAGAATCAAATAATTAAATGAACTCCTGACTGAGAGACCTGGGTGAGAACGTCAACCTTCAGCATGATCACAAGTGTACACCACAAATACACAACAAGAATGACAACAGCAACGACCACACACTGTATAATGAAGGAATGAATGAATGAATGGGATAAAAGTAGCAGATTTAGAGCAGCACATTTGTGCCTGAGCAGATCAGGACTGAAGCTCTGCAGGTTGACGCTGAATCTCTTAACGCTTGATATTTAATATTCTGATTCCAACCCAAAAGCAGCAAAGGTCCAAAATAAACTCTTACCCAAAATACGCTGAGGAGGGCGGAGGGAGGCTGCAGAGCGCCACTACCAGAGAGAAGGTCCTCCATGCCAGCACGGCGAGACGTCCATCCAGCATTTTGCAGCGACTCTGCAGCAGATCATTGCGCTGAGCCTGAGCCTGTGCTACTGCTGCTGGGAAATCCGCTCACAAGCCCCGAGTGGGGGTCTTATAGAGCCGGGGGAGGAGAGATCTGTGACTGGGTCCCACCCACAAGCCGAGAGAGAGAGAGAGAGAGAGAGAGAGAGAGAGAGAGAGAGAGAGAGAGAGAGAGAGAGAGAGAGTCTGGAGAGCTAACAGGTAAAGAGAAGACAGAATCACTAAAGTCAATTTATCATTTTAAGACGTAAAGCTAGAAGCACATTGGAAGGTTCTAGATTTTAGAAATTTAGCCTGCACTCAAACCCTGAACTACCAAAAAACTTAGATTTTTGAGAATTGTGTTTAAATAAACCCCAGTTGAGGGACTTTATGGTGAATCCAAATAAAGTGGTGAACATTAATCTCCTGACATGCAGCAACAATAACGCCAGAAAAACTGGACCAGAAAGTCGAAATTCTCCTAGTTCTCCCCAATACATACACCAAGTACCTCTCTTCTTTGATCTGGACAGTTCAGGACCTTGCATTATTCTCCAAACCTACAGTAGATGACCCCTCAGACAAGGAAAAAGAAACAAAAGACCATCGTAGATAAGAATTCTAAGGTTTATCAAGGTTCTCCAAAGTTGCATTTGTTGGGCACTGAGTGTAAGCCCACTCTTTAAGGTCATGACCCTCCAAGTCCACATGGAACTGGACAAAGCAGTCCAAAATGAGTATCCAATGCTGCTCATCATCTCAGGAATAAAGGGTCCAAACGTCTCCAGGAACTCTCTAATTCTGAAACGTGATCTGGACTGGACCTCTAGGTTCTGGTATTGATTAGAAGGTTTTTGTTCTCTTGGTTCTGCCTCTTGTCCAAGAACCTTAAACCATTCTTCATAAACCCTCTAAAATATCCGTAAGGTGTCCAGATCTTTACTTCATCATTACCTCTTCATAATCTCCTGATGCCCCTGAGACCTGTTGGGTTACGGTCCATGGTCTTTAACATTTAGTAGACCATGACCTAACCCAGAGGAAGTGTTTAGGACCATATAAAGCTCTACTAAACCTCTCAGATGTTTCCCGTCTCTGCTCTTAAGTGCAATGCTCCTGATAATTCTGATCATATCTCTGTTGTTCTGACCTGAATCTTGCTAATCATTAAATCCTAAATTCCTCGGGGTCACGCCTCACCTTTCACGGAAACATTTAAGCATACATATAACACGCATGATCAGGGAGGACGGGGACCAGAAGATGGACCTAATTCAGCCCTAAAGGCTTGTCAAACCAGAACTAATCCAGAAGAGGTATCCAGATTTGCTATTACTAGATTAAACTGGTTCAAAGCTGGTCTAAACTGGTTTAAACTGGACAGTGTTGGGCTGTTACTTGCATATAAGGGGCACTATTAATCTATTACTGGTTTAAACTCATCAGTGCTGGTCCAGTCTAGTCAAAACTTGCAAGTTCTCATCTACTACTGGTCAATGCTGGTCCAGTCTGGATTCAATTGGACATCACTAGTCAGTTTTAGTCTAAACTAGTTTGCACTGGTCAGTTGTGGTATAAAATTGTTCATGATGGACATTGCATGTTTATTACTAGATCTAAAATCAGGCAGTCTGGTTACTGCCAGTCTAATACTGATTTAATCTGGGCAGTGTTGGTCTGTTACTGGTCCAAGCTGGATGATTCTGGTCTGAACTGGTCAGTGTTGGTGTGTTACTGGTTTAAGCTGTACAGTTTTAGTTACGTTTGTTCCTGCTTCATTTGTGTTGCTTTGTTTCGTTTGGAAAGTCAAACCATGTTATTTTTGAATAAGACTCTACATGTTTTCCCCCAAATCCATTATGATCCCGGATTATCATTATATTTTATAGATTTTTTTTTTTTTTTGCATATTCTTAAAGTTTTTGGCTGAGATCTTGAACACAGGACTGGCCTGAACCTGTACCACTGGGGGGCCACTGAGAGCTTTAGGATTGTAAGCGCATTAGTTCATATTGTTCTGATTTATTATTCATGTTCTATTCAGGTTAAATATTGTCCAGTCCTGACCTTCTCCTCGTTCTTTATTTGACCTCAGTCGTGATTCTGAGAAAAGTCTCAGCAACCGTTCAGGTGAGCCGCGGCGGTGGCTCTGGGTCGAGGTTTTAATGATTGTGTAGGTAATTTATTTCCAGGATCAACATGAACCTCTTTAATCAGTAAGCAGAATAAGCGATTGAAGCTTGTAAAGCTGGTCGAGATGTTTTCTTTGGCAGGAATGGAGGAAGTAAAGCCTTTTTATTGGTTTTATGAGGACAGGAAAAATCTTGTATAATTGTTTTGGATACACACCTTTCATTTACTGCCTCTGTTCCTAATAAACCTCCAGCGGCACCTAAACATTTCATCTAAACCCACAGGCTGAATTAATATCATGTTTACTGGTTCCAACCAGACTTTAGAACATTGCTGTTTTTTAGAAGAGCTTAGCTGAACATAATGAGCCAAAAGGCTTCTGATTGGAGGTTGATACTGAATTATTTCTACCAGAACCTCAGATTTTATAGATGGAGATCCATGTTGAACTTTTGCATTCCCCTCAATTCTAGAAAAAAGAACATTCCATCCAGTGGATGGCAGGGGCACAGGGGTTAAGATCTACAGTATAACATTTACATTTACAGCATTTAGCAGACGCCCTTATCCAGAGCAACTTACAATTGGTACAGTCTTACAATCCAAACAATTGTGGGTTAAGGGTCTTGCTCAAGGACCCAACAGTGGCAGCTTGGCAGAGGTGGGATTTGAACCCTGGACCTTCTGCTCCAGAGTCCAGTACCTTAACCGCTAGGCTACCACAGTCCCACTTAAAGTATAAGCCTTAGTATAAGCCTTAGAGATACCAAGGTTGGACTGTTGAGAAAAGCTTGGATTGTACGCTATGATATTTGATAACTTTTAACTCACCCTGGTTCAAATAATCTGCTAAATGCTCTAAAAATCAATGGAAGCTGAGAAAAAAAGAGATAAGCCATCGAACTTTATACAGGATTCTTCTGATTGGACATTAAAATGGGCAGCTTCAATTAAAACCTCCATTGTTTTGATTTCCACCAGGTTTTGGACATTATTAAGAAGATCCTTCTTCAAGTTTATCATAACTTTTGGCTTTCCAGAAGATTTTACAAAATCGCTTTGTTTTAGCCATGAGATACATGTTGAACCTTTTTTGTTATCAATTCTGGAACAACACCTTTAAACCAATCAACACTGAAGACGGTCAGACAAAATGCTTCTGATTAGATATATAAGATGGAGTTGCTCCTACAAGAACCTTCAGTTTCTAGTTTCAAGTTTTTAAACAGAAACTAGAAACTTCCATTCAGCCAATATGTTCAGCCGTTAAGTTCAATTCAGTTTTAGAATAAAGAACCTTAAACCATCTAAGCTGTAAATTGCCAGTTTCTTCCGGTTAACTCTATAATGTGCAAATCATCCACCAAACAAGGTGCATCAGGATTCACTCAGAGAAGGTCCAATGGCATCCAATGACAGACCTTCAGCCAAAATTCTTCTGATTGGCCATTAAGATGTGTGGCTTTTATTACAACCTCCTATGTTTTGATTTCCACCAGATTGTGGAATGTGTGATTGGACATTAATTGGTTTTCCAGAAGATGTTTTGAAAATGGCTTTCATTTAGCCAAGACATTTAAACCCACCAATGCTAAAGAGGGTCAGTCAAAATGCTTCTGATTAAACATATAAGATGTAGTCACTTGTACAATTCAAAAATTTCATTGT
This sequence comes from Ancistrus triradiatus, assembly GCA_025084515.1. Lineage (NCBI taxonomy): Eukaryota > Metazoa > Chordata > Actinopteri > Siluriformes > Loricariidae > Ancistrus > Ancistrus triradiatus. Next base: position 54,162 of record JAJAGP010000750.1, on the reverse strand, counting down.
ATATAATATAAAGACATCTATCTATCTACAACAGCTTTCAAACTTTTGGCTTCCCAGATGGTTCCCTTCATTCCCAGAGAAAGAGCCTTAAACCATCTAAGCTGTAAATCGCTATACAAAAAGCTTCTGATTGGCCATTAGTATAGAGCTGCTGCAACAAGAAACTCTGATCATCCAGATTTCTGCCAGATTTTGAAATGCTCCTGCAACAAAATCATTCAGACAAAATCTTTTTGATAAATATTGCTCCCACAAAAGCACCAGTTTTTGGAACTTAGCTGCTTTCCTAGAAGAACCCAGCTGATTTCAGTCCTGCTAGAAGTTTATTCCACAAGAACTTTTGGATCCTACCAGATTTTGGAAGATCATTTCCATTTAGCCATTAGTGAGGTTCATGTTGAACGTTTGGGTTCCCTTTAATTTGACAAAGAATCTTAAACTGACTGAGCTGAAGAGGATCAACCAGAAAGGTTCAGTTTGGACAGTAAGATGGGTTTGATCCTGCAACAAGTTCTACTGCTTTGGCATTTCACCAGATTTTGAAACATTCCTCAGTCACCAGAGTGTAAAAGCTTCTACTGGATATAAATAACAAGCTGTTGCATCAAAAAATTCTGATCTTCTGCTGGACTCATGGAAGAACTTGGCTGTGGATGACTAACTTTCCTCCAGACTTTTATTATGGTTTTGATCTTCCACATGGTAACAAACCTGAAGGTTTCTTCTGATAAAACTTGAGATGTCTAGATCTTCTGGCGTCCACCAAACCAAAACGATTCAGAATTCATCCAGAGAAAGACCAATAGCTCCAATCCAGGTGACGTTTAGTGATCTTGTGATGTTCTTTAGCCCTTGGTGGTTCCACAGATCTTCTCCACCATAGAGATGATGCCTGTTCGAGCCACATCAGAAGGTACGTCCACATACTTTTGGCCATGGAGATAGACAGACAGACTCTAGGAACATAACACAGACAGTAACGTAACAGGAACAGCTCCATTCAGTGCTCAGTAATAAAATAACAAAATTACACGTCTTTCATCGGAGGGATCAGAGCAGTGAGAAGAGCTTGATGAACCGATGCTAACGCTTTCATCCTCTGCCAGGTTTCTGTTTGCAGATGGTCCAGTTCTGCAGCTCGTGGCACAATCGAGGGATAAAACGCAAATGCCAAGCCGAATCGGCTCTGATGCAACATCGTCTGCCTGAAAAATTAATCTTTAATCTCCTACCAGCTACCGTGCTAGCATCGCTAAGCAGGGAACAGCACACGCGTTCCCCCAGGCGATCGCTAATCTCCTCAGTGATAGCATAATTAGCCTGAAAGTCTGTCGCCGTCAATTCTTATTTCTCAGAAACATCACGCAACTTCCACAGGATTTACAGGCAGCATTAAGCTCCCGAGCTTAACTGTTATTATTATTATTCTTATTATTGTTTTTATTATTGTTGTTATTCACACTGTTTTTCTTATCACATTTTTACTTATTATTATTACTGTCATTATTAGTTTAGCTTTACTTTAGCCTTTAGTTGTAGGCAGTGAAATGTGGAATGTGAGGGATGTAGATGTTTTAAGAAGCTAAATGCTAGGCAGCGGCTCTGCTACGGCCCGTCTCACATGAACAATGGACTGACATGTTAGCATGGCTTCTTCATTACGCTAACCAGCAGCTCAGCGCCGAAACACGACCACAAACATTCTCACTCCTGAAAACAAAACATAATAACCTGGTGATTTTAAACATATAACTCTAAAAAGAAAATAAAAAAGAACAGCTTAAAATTATTTCACATATTATTCTTTAATTGTATAATAGTATAAATAATTAATTAAACACTAATAAAACTGACAAAGTGATTTTAATTTGTAAACTATAACACAATTTGAAAAAATTGCAGTTACAATAATAAATGAAAGCAATTGACTTAATAAAAAAAATGTAACCGGCAAAATACATATTAATTAATTTATTTATTTATTTATTTATTTGTTTATTTATTTATGTATTTGTTGTTTCCAACATGACCACAGTAAAAAAGGACTTATTTTATATATACAGATATTAATTACTTAACTCACAAACTTTTTTGTAAATTTTATAAGTCTTACATAATTCCAAAACATTTATCAGTACAACACAATTAATATAATATAACAAACTTATAACAAAATATAATTAAGTATAATATTATATATATTCTAAGTATAATTAAGTATAATATTATTATATATTATAAACATTTTACACATTATATAATTATAATATTTATACAGCAAAACAATGATATGATCAAAAATGTCATAAAGTACGTATTTATTAATGCAATAATTTAAAATAAAATGACAAAATTATTCATTATGTTGTATATTTAGATAAAACATAATTAAAATTAGTTTTTCTCACTATACATGATATTAAGATACATTTATTTATAAAATATTTTTTTTCATTTTCTTTCTTTTTTTATTTTTTATTTACTAATAAAACATAGTTTACATAACTTATAATTAAACAAAACAAAATTCTTTAAAAATGGTGCAGATAAAATTTTAAAAGCCTTTAATATTTTTAAATTAATTTCAGTAAGATGACTTTTTTTTTTAAAGAAAACCTTTTCCTTTCTCTCTGTACCATCTCAGGAAATGTTAAGGAGCAGACTAACAAACAAGAGGATTATGGGATTAATAAATCGCCCCTGGGTTGAGAACGCAGGGATCTTTTTTTAAATTCCTTAAAAACATTAAGAGGTTTGATGAGTGAAATAAAGCAAAAACTCAACCTGCAATTAAGGGCCAAAAGTCGTGGACTTTTATTTTAGTAAAGGGGATTTTATTTTAGCACAGTGTGTGTTTTTTGGTGCAGTGACAAGTCCTACAGGTGTTAAATACAGAGAGGCTCAGGCTGTAGAGGTTATGATCTGCCTTCAATGGGACGTCTGTAAGATATTGGGGTACAACCCCCCCCGAACCAAAAAAAACCCTCAAAAAAGAGACCTGTGAACCAGGAACTGACCCAGCAGGACAGAGTAACCAAGGACTGGGGCCAGTTTGGTTCCCGAACTCTAATGGTACCAGGTGTTTGTTTTGTTTGCTTTGAAGTTAACAAGTGTTTGGTAGGCGGAGCTTAACCTTAGCTGATATTTAACATTAATATATAAAATAATGATCATATGTTGCCGGTAGCCCGGACTCAGGCCTCTAATCTTCTTTCTTTCCTTTCTACTTTTTTTTTCTTTTCTGTTTTTAAACCACGTGAAATTCTTGCGTTAATTCTCGGAGCGAGTCGAGACGTGCCTGCTCCCCGAAGCCTCCCTCTGCAGACTCTTTGTACTCACCAGGAATTTGTGAGTTAAAGGTTATACTGCAGGGATGAGGCCTTGCTCACACAGGTGAGATTCAAAACAACATCACGTCTAGACAACAAAAACAACTGTACCCACAATGCTTTGCTCCCAAGGGATGAAGCTTGTATATTCCAGCTGCCCAAATGCCTTTAATAAAGACGTTTTCAACGTTTAGTTTAGCACGTGTTCATATTACTGGGTAAATAACACACTTTTGGATTTCATTTAACTTTTTGGAAATGTTTGATTTTCTTGCCCACAACTTTATTAAAGCCTCACTGTGTTTTTAGCACTTTTTAATAAAGTGTTTGTTCTCAATACTTTTCAAAAATAAAAAATAAAAACTTTTTTAAAAAGTTTGTTTATTTGCACATCAGAGACCTGTAACTTTGTAACTCACTACAGGTGGGATTCGAACCCAAGCTGCATCACTGGGGCTTCGTCTGTTCCACCTATCCAGGGCCTCGGAGTGCCCCCATGTGACAGTACCATATCAGTACTGTCTACAGCTATTTTGGACAGGCTTGATTTTGCCCAACAACTTTTTGAAAACTTATTGAACTTATTCAACTTTGTACTAAATAGTTTTTGCAATGCTGAATTTAACTCCTGCAACTTTTTTGAAAGCACTTGTAGAAATATATATTTTTAGCTTGTTTTTTCTCCATCATAAATGAACAGATTTTGTCAGTCTTAGAAAAATACTTATTGAAGAGCTTGGTTTCATCCTACAACTTTTTACAATTTTTTTTAATTACCGATTTTTGTCCCTAATATTTTGTCATTTCCAGATTTTTTTCACAAATGAAAATAAATACATTTAAATTACTAATTAAATGACTTTTTTCAAAATACTTTTTGCAATACCTGTGTTCGTTGCAATAAATTATTGAATGTGTTTTTGAAATGCCTGATTTCATCAACATCCTTTTTTTATTCTGGATTTTTTGTCTGAAATCTTTTGTTGATTTCTTATCTGAAACCATTTTTGGACACTAGACCTTAACCCCTCCCCCCTCGTTCCTTTTTTTAGTTTCTAGCTTCTTTTTAGTTTCTGTTTTTCGTTCTTTATTTCTCACCATTCTTCTTTTTGCTTTCCCTTATTCTTAAATAAACCTGCTTTGATTTATGAGCAAAAATTGGATGTCAGCACATGGGTAACCTGGGAGTTCAGACACGAGGGGACACTGGCTTGACTCATCGTTTGTCACTGTTCAAAATAGTGACTCTCAGCTGCAGGGTCTGGGGTGTTCACACCTGTGCTGAGTTTGGTATGTTCTCCCTGTGTCCTCAGTCTGTCTGAGTGATGGCATGTGGTGGACTGGCGCCCCCTACAAGGCGCTGTTCTTTAGGTTATTTATTTATTGATCTGTTTTAATTAATAAATCGTTTATAAATATATGATTTGAGATTAAACTGATCACACCGCTTCAGTAAAAGTGTTTTTATTGTTCTGAGTCTCCGTCCAGTCGCAATGTTTTGTTGGTTTGTGGCGTTGCGGGTTTAATGGTTCTAAAGGCGGGCGTGGCTGCAGGTTGACCCACATTACACAGAGATTATTAGAGATATCTCTAAATAAACACAGACCATTGTTCTACCTGTCAACAGCAGCTAAAGAAAAGCTAATAATGTAGCGATACATTACCAAAGCGCTAAAGCACTAACGAGACATTTATATATATATATAGAGAGAGGGATAGAGAGAGAGAGAGAGAGAGAGAGAGAGATATGTGTGTGTAATATGAATAATTAAGTATAATAAATATGAGTAATTTTAATTTAAATATGACTAAAGCACTTGCTGAGGTTCAGTAGGTTCATCTGATCTCCATGCTGTTTTCCTGTTATCATCCTACAGCCCCGCTGATCCTGAATCAGTCGTCCCGGTTCCTCAGGTCCCTCCGGGTTTCTGTCAGTCACCCAGATGTTTCAGGCTGTGAGTCAGCAGTTTGTGAAATACAGAAAGCAGAGGGTCTGTGGTGGGAGTGGACCCCGGGACGGTACGGCGCGTGGTGGATGATATAAAACAGGACGATCCACGAAGCATCACCTTCATCCACGCCAGGAGATCTGCAGACTGAGAGCGGAACTCCTCATCACTCCGTCTGTGGCCTCTGTTATATATCAACATGTTCTCCATGCTGATATAACAGATGCTCCATCACTTTCACTCAGTAGGCACCCTAGGGAGCACGGCAGACTCATCGGGCTCGGACGCATCTGCAGAAATCATCCATAACGCAGGAGTTTTGGCACAAAACAATGAACGAAGCTCTAGGGTGGTGGGAGAGGACATGGTTTATTCATTTCAGTTAGCATTACGTGGAGGACAGTTGGTTAGTTCAGTCAGAGAAAGGATAGATGGAGGCCGGATGGAGATGACATTAGATGATGGTCTGATTGAGGTTAGAAGCTCAGCTGAAGGTTGGATGGAGGCTAGATGGCAAGTTTAGGGTGAGACGGAGATTAGTTTATGTTCAGGTGGAGGAAAGATAAAGGATTAGATGTGCATTTGGAAGTTAGAGGGAGGTTAGACCATCAGTTTTATGTTAGATGGAGGTTAGAAGGCTGGTTTATAGTTAGATGAAGGTTACAGTTGTGAGGGTAACATTTAATAGATAGTCAGATGGAGGTTAGATGTTCAGTTAAAGAATTAAACAACAATTACAAGGTCAGTTGAAGGTTAGATTAATGTAAAGAGAAGGTTTGATGGTAAGTTTGATATTAGATGGATGCTACATGGTCAGTTGAATGTCTGGTGGAGGTTAGATGGTTGGTTCAGGGTGAGACAGAGATTAATAAATGTTAAGTTATGTTAGTTAGGAATGAGATGGTTAGAAGGTAGTTGAAGGATATATGGAGATTAGTTTATGTTTAGGTGGAGAAACGGTAGGTAGAGGATTAGATGTGCATTTGGAGGTGTTAGGCCATCAGTTTAATGTTAGATGAAGGTTACATGGTGAGGGTAACATTAGATGCTGGTGAGATGGATGTTAGATTGTCAGTTGAAGTTGGATGGAGGTTAAGACAAGGTTAGATGGTAAGTTTGATGTTAGATGGAAGCTACACAGTCAGTTGAACGTTTGATTGAGGTCAGATGGTTGGTTTAGGGTGAGACAGATTACGAAACGTTGGGTGGATGCTAGTTAGTTAATAATGAGGTAGTTGAAGGTTAAATGGAGTTTAGTTTATGCTTAGGTGGTGGACAGGTAGATGTAGACTCATCAATTAAAGGATTAGATGTGCATTTGGGGGTGAGATGTTGGTTAGACAGTCAGTTTAATGTTATATGGAGGTTACACGATCAGTTGAAGCTTAGCTGGATGTTAGAAGGCCAGTTAAAGGTTGGGTGGAGGTTTGGGATTGGATGATGGAAATCATTTAGGTGGATTTTTTGAGGTTAGATGCAGGAATGTTGGGATATCTGGATGATAACATGGCAGATTTTGTTTGTTAGTAAATGATTATACAGTAGTTGAAGGTTAGATGAGTTAATGGTTAGATGGAGGTGAGCAGGTTGGAGTGAGGTCTAGATTCTTTTAAGCTTTTAAGCTTTTAAGTTTAATATTGATTAAATATGAATGATTAGTGATTAGTATAGTTGATCTGTTGTTGTTGTTTATGTCAGTAAATATGTAGAATTGAGTCATGTGTACTTTAGAGAGAGTTCTGATGGTATGTTTTTTTTTTTTTATCTGTAGTCCTACAGATGACGGTTGGAGGTTGAGGAGAGCTCTGGCATTTGGACCATTAGCTTCTCTTTACGTCACACTGTCTGTATGAGGTCATGGTGCTGCTGAGGTAAAACATGGACGCTCCACTCTATTTACATAGGGTCTCTGTCAGAGGAAAACACTCCGCGGAGGTTTGGTCTCTCCACAGGGTTGGTGTGAGATGTTTGTGTTCTTCATGCTTGTGGTTTTTAGGAGCTTCTATGAGAGTACGAGAGCGACGCCTGCAGGAGGCAAAGCGAAGATATTTATAGTGCTTAAGAAAGTCGATTCAGGAACGAATTACGGCAGAAAAGGTGAGGGCCTGCCCATCTGGACGTCCAAAACCACCTGCGTTCTTACCGCCATTTCACAATTTAAGGATTAAGCACCAGAGTCATATTTAAAGAAACCAACAGAGACACAACATGTAATAAAGATTTCCAAAAGGTTCACAAGCGCTTGGTGTTATTCACAGTGTATTCACAGTGCGCCCTAGTGGTACAATAAATCACTACAACAGATTGAATAATGATTTGATTGACCGATTGCTTGACAGATTAGATAAAACGAGATTGTTAGATATATACGTCAGTGAGCTAATCAAACATCGCTCTGAATTCAGTTTTCTTGCCTTAATGTTTAATTGAAAGGAAAAAGTTAAGCGGGAAAGAGAACAACGGACCAGTCTCATCTAACATTCATCCTGGTGCACTTCCTAACATCATCTAACGCGACCAAGCGCAAAGTAACCTGGGATCCAGAACAGGTGTGCAACAGAAAAGTAATCAGCCACCAGATATTATTCACCTTTAAATAAAGAGACAGTTTATCAAACCTGCCACTAGATGGCAGACATGAACCTGGTACAGAGTGTAAACGTGTTTCTCTCCGAACGGCTTTATTAGCATGAATGCTAGCGATTATACCAAATCAATACAACATAAAAAGGTTACAAAAACTTACAAAACAAAAATACACACACAAATAAATATAAATATAAATATACAAACATACGCGCACAGTTTGACTAAAATATGGCAAACACGACTGAATAAACAGCAACCAATGAGGCTAGTTACTGTTTTTACTGGTAACTGTAGCTATGATTACTTTATAGATTTGTTGCTTTGTGATACTAGTTTTACTGGGGTTGTTACACATTAAGTTACTATTTATGTGACTGGTTACAATACTGGTTGTTACTTTTTGTGTTATTGATTGCATAACTGATTAAGTTAATGGCTAAGTTACTGGTTAAATAATTCGTTGTGTTACTTTTTGTGTTAATGATTAGATTATTAATTAAGCTACTGGTTAATTTACTGGTTAAATTACTGGTTGTGTTACTTTTTGTGTTACTGGTTACAATATTCATTAAGTTACTGGCTATTACTGGTTGCATTACTGGTTAAGTTCCTAATTATGTTACTCATTAAGTTATTGGTTACATTACTGGTTGTGATAGTGGTTACACTATAGGTTATATTTCCGATTATCTTACTGGTTACGTTACCGGTTGTTTTTTGTTTGGTTACACGTTACTTGTTAAGTTGCTGGTTAAGGTACTGGTTGTGTTATTGGTAATTTAACAGGCTATGTTACTCTCTCTCTCTCTGTCTGTCTCAGTATAAGTGTAGCTGACTCGTCCCTCCCTCTCTCAGTTACCTGCTCTCTCTCTCTCTCTCTCTCTCTCTCTCTCTCTCTCTCTCTCATACATGGCTGTACATATTTTGAAGCATGACTGTGGGATGTTGTCGAGAGTGCTCTGTGGGATTGGACACAGCATGAGTGAGTGTGTGTGTGAGACTCTATAAGAGTGTGAGAGTGTGAGAGTGTTTTTGGAGAAATTTGGGTAAGGATGATACACCTCGCATGGCTGCTGCTGATCACTGGGATCCCGCGTGTTACAGCAAGTTACCCGATATGGTGGTGAGTTTCATCTGTGTGTGTGTGTGTGTGTGTGTGCATTTATTACAGTATCTATTCTATCATGTATAACTTATTGGTATTGATATCACAGGTACATCATTTTTTGTCAGCCAAAAAATGTTTATTTATTTATTATGTTATTTATGACATTTTTTCCACCTCAAAATTTGTGTATAGGGTGTGTGGTTTGGGACACGCCCACAGTGGATGCACACAATGATGGTGTTGATGTGCACTTGAACCCTGGACCTTCTGGTCTGTAGTCCAGCACTGTCCCGCAACCACTGTGTTTATGTGCACTATATAGTGAATAGGGAGTGTGATTTAGGACATGTCCAGAATGAACTGATTAGGTTATCATGCACTGTGGTTTGGGCTTTTGTGCACTATAGAGTGTATAAGCTGTGTTGTTTGGGACACGTCCACAGTTATGGTACCTATATGCATTAAGAAATGAATAGGGTGAGATTTGAGACACATCTACAATAGACTGGTGTTTATGTGCACTATAGAGTAAATAGGGAGTGTGATTTGGGACACAACCACAGTTGGCTAAGGTATAGGGTCTAAGCTGGAGCTAAACATCCATTTTTTTATATTTTGTGTAAGGGTTTGGACATCCCTGCGAAACGGACCAACATTTCTGCACGTTATGATACATATATTTTAAAATAATGTAAAAAATGTAACCATGTGCAAAAATGTTGGCCCTATACCAGGTGATCCACTAATTTTACTAATGCTAATACTACAACTAATACTAGTTTTTGTAAGCTCTCAGATCTTTCCATCTAAGCTTCTGTTCATTATGAAAACCAATCAAACCAGTTAACTCTATCATACTGGAATGTTTCTGACTAACCTCCCACATGACTGAGGCACTCCCACACTGATTAGTCAGAGGTTTCTGTTTCCCCAAAACATTTTGTTCTGACAGATTCATGTCAGAGGCTCGATCACTTCACAGCAACACGTATTTTTTGAGCACCTTCGGGTGGCTCCACCTGCAGGTTTAACGCGTGTACAGCTGGAGTTAAACGGCCGTCAGATTGCACGATGTGGTACTTCATAACTCCATGTTTGAGATTTGAAATTCCCCAGCCCGCCTGGTCACATGGTTCTCTTTAATGACAGTTTATCTTCTCTCAGACTGCATCATAAACTCGGACCAGTAATCAGCGATCTCACCACTATGTCATTATTCAGTACCAGTTCATCTGTCTGGTGGTCCACCTGTCTGTCTCTCTAGAGCCGCAGAACCGTTGATCACCAATGGAATGGAAGCCGTTCTTGGAATAACAGAAGGAGCAGCATTTAAACATGCCTACACCAGGACTAGAGTAACTACCAGGTACACAGGTTGAGGATAAAGGCAGCTCCACATAAAGTGAGTGAGGTTATGGTTTGATCTGAAGAGCTGCTTGTTTTTGTTTCTCGGGGGGTTTGAAAGAATCATCAGAGAAAACCAGCCACCTCTGAAAGTCTGCTCACCTTCAGATTAGGGCAGAATTTAGGCATGGAATGGTGTAACGTCTGCAATTGGGTTGATTTTTTGGATCAGTATCCTGATCCGCTGGCCTGAATAGTCACCACAGTCGAGCTCTGAGATGATGAGTGTTTGTTTGTGAAGGTAAGGATCTGGGTGAACCTTGATGGAACAAGCCATGATTAGCGGGTAAATGGTGGTGTTGTTTTGGAATGAGGGACTTCTGGGATGACAAGATGATCAGTAACGATGAGTCGCATCCTAAGAAGAACTCAAACTCGTCAACTCTGAGGTGTCAAGAGTCTGGATGACTATCTCACAATCTGGTCTGTAAAGGTAGGATGCTCATCAGTTGTTAGCCCAAAGATCTTGGTGAACCAAGTTTGGTGGTGGTGATGTTTTGGGATGAGAGACTCGCTGAGAGAACAAGAAGCTCAATTTTTAGGTGTTTGATTTGGAGCAATGATAAGACCAGCCCTGACACTGGATGACCTCCGAACAAGGTGGAGTATGGTGAAAATGTTTGGACTGAAACCATTCAAAATTTACAGTATACACTAATTGGTATGGCACCTGGAACTATGATGGTAAAATCATAAAGACTTGTTTGCAAAACAAAAATGTTCCGGTACCATTAATGGTGGAGATAGAAGAGGGTTGATGAAGTTGTTGACCATTGGGGTGCTTCCTGTAGTGCATGTGAAACCAAATCTGTAGCCTCAACAACTTCAGGGGAGACCTGACTGGGAGATTTAAAGAGAATGAGTGCTGAGCATGGAATGGAAAGGACGTTCCACAGAATTATAGTGGAAGTACTCAGCCACGTTCATTTGAGCTAATCTACAGATGGATGACAAGCTAAAGGAAAACCTCGATTTTGGTATAGTTTGGGTTATCTTGCCCTCTTAGAGGGAACAATCAGCGCAAATTGATACAAAGACCTTGATTGATCACTATGATGGACGTTTTCCATACTGATGGAATCAACATGGCTCGTTGCCGTTTCCACAAAGCAGCTTTACAAAGAGATGAGTCTGAACGTGGACCAGGGGTGAGACACATTTGGAGGCTCCAATGAAGAACCCATTCTCCATCAATGGAGAAGCATTGTGTAGAAGGTTAGAATTCATTTCTGTAGCAGTTCTTGAGAGTCTGTTCTTGTGTAAGTGAGATGATTCACTCATGGATGAACATTGGGGTTTGGGTTCCATCCATCCACTCGTAGAGCCTTGGAGACTCGATGTCATGGTGCGCTGAGGATCTTTTGGTGGCTATATATCCACATCTTAAATCCTGCCTTTGTTTGGTTGAGTGACGTGCAGTAATTGGTTTCTCCTCTGTCAGAGATGTTAAACCCCTCAGTCTGCCGTTCCCCCATGTCTCCTTCCAAATCTCCTAATCTACAGCAATTAAAGCAGCACATGCAAGCACTCCCTTTTACCATTTGCTCGTTCCTTCTTTCCTCATATACGTTTTCTCAGCTCTTTTCATTTGCTTTGTATGCAACATCCCGTTCTTTTTTTTTTTTTTTTTGATGCATATCTTAGCAAGCCTGTGCACGAGCCGTTCTGGATTAAACGCTTCTGTCCCAAGCCCTAAGGACACACACATACACGCATACACACACACACACTCATGACTTTGACATCAATAAGTGTGTGTTTGGGAAAAGGAATGTGCGGCAGCAGGCTGTCACCTCCAGCTATTTATCTTCTAAGGTGCGGCAGTATGAGTGTTATGGAAAGGCTGAACGCTGCCGGAGAACAGGAGTGGGCTGAGATGGAGCTGCTTCTGACTGCTTCCTAATTCCTCGCTTGAGGGGACGGGGTGAAAACTTCACGAACATCGATATAGATAGAAAGAGAGATAGAAAGGTTAAATAAGGTCACGTTACTGACCTCGTTCAACCAAAAGCATCCCCATACACTGGCAACCCACAGAGGCAACAACGCAGACATAATATCTAATAGAAACCATTTCACAATTCACAACCTGTCCATTGTCCTACCACAGAAACCATAACTTACCACTTAGTCTGGAGGCAGGAGGGTCCAGATATCATAAGTAAAGGGCCGATGAAGACAAAATCTTGAGGCTTGTATTTGTTTTAGGGTTCTCCACTTTCAGTAGAGGTGTACTTACTCCAGGGACTTTCAGAACTTTAAAACTTTAAATGGACCAATTTCTTTTTTGTCCTTAGTTTTAGAAATATTTCCCATACCTATTAGTGGCACTCCTAAGGTTGAAGCCTCACATGTGCCTCTTCCCACACTTGCCTCACTATTGTTGACAGTACGAAAAGGACAAACGAAGCATCTAATATCTTGATTGAGCCATTCCACTTGACCATTACCCCAGGGGTAGTAAGGGTTTATCTGAGACGGTCTTCATCCTACTACCACCACTTCAATGGCTGTAAAAACCTGTAACAAGCATAATGTTTTCACTCAAATATGTTTGCAGGTTCATAATGAAGTCTGACACCAATGGAGTTCTGCTATAAGATGTGTCTAGTCACATTTTATTGGGGATGTACCTGAGACAAATCATTTACCCTTTGACACTGTCAGCTTTGGCAGTAATTTATTTTCTAGATGTTTTGAGACTCATAAGAATGTGTCCGTCATGGGTGCCATGTTAATGTCAGTCCGATCCGTGCAACGAGGAGGAATCACAGTGAACATGATTGCACCAGCCATGACAGACGAGTCGAGTAATTTAGCTTAGCATGAGGAACGTCACCCATCCACCTGCTCTGTTGACCACCTGCTTCCACACCTGCACGATTAAGCTGCCCTGTGAACTTTCATACTACATGTATGGATACGTTTACCGCTGAGAGGTATGTGTGTGTGCAGTGCTGATTTCGGCAGTCACTGCCTATTAATTATCTCTTTAGTCTCGCCTGCACACTTCTGAGGCTCTACATGCTTCATGTAACACTCAACCTCGAGCAAGAATGTGTAGGTGGCAAAACAGAGTGAGAGATAGACCGACAGAGAGAGAGAGAGAGATAGGTAGTGACAGACTGAGTGGAGAGAAGCTTCAGGCTAAATAAAGGTCAGAGTTAAGATTAAACAATAATACGAGTTACTGAGTGAACAAATGAGAATGCGCCCGCCAGCAACTCCCAGCGACGTAATTGGCGAGAAGGCGCCATGGCAGAAAGTATGGTGCAACCAGGAAACATGCAACAATTTCATCAAGATGCGACAGGTTTGTGCTCAGCATTCCAACATGAAGCACAGAACCGAGAGCAAAGGTCTAACAGCACCAGCTCGGCCAATTACAGAACAAAGTTTAGCGTTAACCTTCATCTCGACAACCTCACAAAAACCCGGAATCTTTGAAGTGAGATTCCGAGCCACCACCAGCAATGCACACAAAGGAGAAAAAAACATGCTATCTGACCACATTTATGCAAAAGCCTCCAGGTGGAAGTGTAATAACCGGTCATTAAGTCACCTTGCACATTGGAAACATACAGGTATAGATTACAGGAAGGTGGCCACTGTGGAAAATTCAATCATAAAGAAACATAGTGAGTGATAAGAAGTTCCCATGAAGGTGCATCGCAGTTTTGGCAAGGATTTCCATACGGTCACACCAGTGTGAACTGGACAACACCATGAGATCCCAATAATCCCATCTGACTTGGGTGGTGGTGTCTACAACATATCAAAGCTCCAGAAGCAGGAAGGGAGGATTCACAAGCCAGGACAACCCCTAAAAGTGTCCCCTGGTGCATGCAGACCTCTTACCTCAAATTCATTCTTGACAATATGGACAAGCCTGACAGCAAAGAGGAGAATTAGTTAATGACTTTTGGATGTCTGGATCTTCATATAGTCCATGTAGTCCATATAACAAAGTCTCTTAATCACCTTATGCTGATTTTTATAAGTACAAACATGTAAAGCTGGTTTGAAATAATGTTAAAAAATCACTTTTAATCTTTTCTGGAAGTGTTTCTTACGTTGCCCAAAAAGATAAACACATGCAGATTAGACAGTCCTTTGGCTATACTGACCAAAGAGTAGGTAACCCAAAGGATGGTGACCATGCTCTTGACAGATGCACCTATAGAAAAACTCTGACATTAGGCTATCCTGAATTATTTAAACCCATTTGACCAACTCTGAACAATGTGTGCTGTTTATATGCAGGTCGTTAGCCCTTGGTCACCAGTCGTCGGTATCTTCTCAGCCCATTCTGTGCGGCTCTATCCCAGGTCTGGTGCCGAAACAGCTTCGTTTTTGCAGGAACTTTGCCGAGGTAATGCCCAGCGTGGCTCATGGCCTCAGCATCGCCATCCTTGAGTGCCAACACCAGTTTCGAGGACGGCGCTGGAACTGCACCACGCTCAGTGACACCCTCGCCATCTTCGGTCCTGTCCTGGATAAAGGTACGAGACTTGGAGGTACATATTCCCCAATTAAGGTCAGATTATGACCATGTCACACGATTATTTTTAATTCTGCTCTTTTAGAGTTTGAAATTTAGCAGACCTGTGTTTGTACACTATTTACCTCAGATATCGTTGTATCTACAATATTTACCTCAGATTTAGTTTAATATCTACAATATTCACCTCAGGTATTGTTGTATCTCCAACCTTTACTTCAGATATAGTTTTATATATACCGTATATGTATATATAAACATTCTATATATACATCTTATATCTTTATATATATATATATATATATATATATATATATATATATATATATATATATATATATATATATATATAACTATATCTGAAGTACAGATATAACGATACCAGATATATATACAACAGAGTCTGATATTTAGCAGGCCTGAGCTCACCACAATCTCTGGCAGTGTTGGAGACCTTCTGCCACTCAACATTTATTTTCATTTACAGAAACTTACCCCATAAATCATTGAGTTAAAGCCAGTTTAGCTTGGAGGGCAAGGTTATAAAGACATGGTTAGGTTTTAGGGTTAAAAATGAAAGAATTCCTATTAATTTCTACAAACCTTTTTGTGTGAATAACATTTGCAAATGTCTTTGTTGGTGGACCACTAGCAATACGAACAATCTTTTGGTGGTCAGCTAGCAAGACCCCAGCTAAACCAGCCCTGGACCAGGACAAACCAGTATAACCATCCTGGACCAGCTTGGAAACTGTGTTGGTGTTTGCTCATCGTTCTTAGCAGGGCTTTGTGTCGCTGCAACTTGAGGGTTAATGTTGTAGCTTTTAAAGTGACTGGTAGTATTAGGACTACAGACTTGGGTTTAGCGTTAATGTTAGGGTAAAGCTTCAGGTTGTTGGGTTTGGGTTGAAGCGCGTTATTGTGTTTTTGTATGTTATTGTGTTTTACTGTGTGTTATGTTTATAGAGCGTTAGGGTGTGAGCAGAGAACTGAAAACATATAATTTATTACTTTATGTAAAATCCCGGTTTCAGGCAGATCCACTCAGCTATGAAGTGTGTGTGTGTGTGTGTGTGTGTGTGTGAGAGAGAGAGAGAGAGAGAGAGAGAGAGAGAGAGAGAGAGAGAGAGTGTGAGTGAGTGAGGGACGGGGGGGTCAAGTTTATATTTCATTGTAGGGACAATTTTTTTTTTACCTTGTCAATACTGTTGCTGATCCTCATAATTTTTTTGAAAACTTTCTGAAAGAGTAAAAACCAAAAGAAAAGAAAATCTGTATGTATGTTTTTGGCTGTGTGTGCAGGTGTGTCTGAGTATGTGTGTGCATGTTGTGTGTACATGAATGCACATCAGGGCGGAACTGTTTGTTTTTGTCTTGTGAAGGGAATTCCCTGCACCAATTTACTCATTGTGAGACTTAACATATATCAACACTATGTTTATGTAGAACACACACGTGCTGGATGAATATAATCCAGTGTATATATAAACACACCACAATCCATACATAATGTCAATCTAAGACAATTGTGTGACTGCTCCTGCTTTTGTTGGAAATAAAGCTAATTAAAGTAATTGTATTGTTTTTACCTCAGATATAGTTATATCTACAATGTTTAGCTCAGGTATAGTTATATATGTACAATATTTTTTTTAGATATTGTTATATCTCCAATGTTTAAATCAGATATAGTTAAATATGTAAAATATTTACGTCAGATATAGTTATATCTACAATATTTGCCTCAGATATCATTATATCTACAATGTTTACCTCAGATATAGTCATATATGTACAATATTTACCTCAGATAGTGTTGTATCTAGAATGTTTAACTCAGATATAGTTATATATGTACAGTGTTTACCTCAGATTTTGTTAAATCTACAATGTTTACCTCAGATAAAGTCATATATGTAGAATATTTTTCTCAGAAGTCATTATATCTACAATGTTTACCTTAGATATAGTTAAATATGTACAATATTTTTATGTCAGATATAGTTATATATCTACAATATTTTACCTCAGATAGTGTTGTATCTAGAATGTTTAACTCAGATATAGTTATATATGTACAGTGTTTACCTCAGATTTTGTTAAATCTACAATGTTTACCTCAGATAAAGTCATATATGTAGAATATTTTTCTCAGAAGTCATTATATCTACAATGTTTACCTTAGATATAGTTAAATATGTACAATATTTATGTCAGATATAGTTATATCTACAATATTTACCTCAGATACCATTATATCTACAATGTTTACTCCAGATAGTGTTATATCTAGAATGTTTATCTCAGATACAGTTATATATGTACAGTGTTTAACTCAGATTTTGTTAAATCTACAATGTTTACCTCAGATAAAGTCATGTATGTACAACATTTACCGCAGGTATCACAATATCTACAATGTTTACCTCAGAAAAAGTTATGTATGTACAATATTTACCTCAGGTATCATTGTATTTACAGTATTTACCTCTGATATAATCATAGGTACTATTTAACACAGAAATAATTATATCTACAATGTTTAACTCAGATATACTGTATAATAGTTTTATATACAGTATTTACCTCAGATATAATTATCTCTACAATATTTAACTCAGATATAGTTATACTAATACTACTTATGCTATATTATATAGTTATACCCTACAATATTTGCCACTTTCAGTTTGTGCAGCAGTAGCCTTATTTACTTTTGTGTTACATAAGATCAATCAGCACATTTGCAATAATTCAGGGATTAAATGCAGTGGATTATGGCATAATCATGTTGTCAGTCATAGGTCTAGAAGGTCACGCCAACAAAAAGCTTATAAAATAGCATGAAAATGACTTCTGAGTTTATTTATAACCTTTTATGTAGGCATGTGTACAAGTCCAAAATATACAGTATTAATGAATAAAAGTTAGTTAAAGTCAGTTTAATGGGTCATTTGATTATATAGAATTTCATATAAAATAAAACACAAAGTTTTTATCACAAATTTGTCAAGTGCAGTCCTAATTGATGTTGTCCTATTTGTTATCTTTATACAACATAAAGCACATTAGCTAGCATCAAACAGCAGGTTACCTCCAGATTTATGCACTTATTAGAGACTTTCTGTAGTATAGAGATTCATAAGAGATTTTTTGATCGTAGTAAATCACTCCTGAGTGTGTGAGCATCATTAACTACAGCAGAAACTCCTGGGCGTGGTCAGGAGGGTTCGACAGGTGGACCTGGTCACCTGCTGAGTTGTTCTGAGTGTTCACACGGTGTTTAGGTGGTTTTATTAAAGTGTTTCAATGGGAAATACCTCTGCCATCCCCTGTCTGCATATTTGCCCCGTTGCTAGGACTTAATCACAGCGGCTGCTAATGACTGGGGCAAATTTCATCTAAAACCCCCACAGTCCTTTGTAGCTCTTAGTGTAGTAGCTCAGTGTGGGGCAGGATATTACCCCAGGGTGAGTCAGAGTGCGTGGTGCAGTTTCTTTTAATTCGTTGGTAAAGGAACCAACGGGGCTATCGATGGAATTCTCATTGCAAGGACACCAATACTTTCACACCAAAAGTATGGACACCCCTGGTTTAATTATGTGCTGATTTTTGAAATATTAGTCATTTAAACATGTGCCGAAGTTAGGCGCCTTCACAGATGATCCACTGGCATTTCGTTGTAGATTTTAATTGGCTTGTTATTGAACCCCCTGATGTTCTGATAAACCATGAAGCCTTTACTTAGCACTTCTGAGAAACCATAACCCTAGCTTTAGTGATGGACTTGCATAATATGACAAGACAAATCATACATTATACAGCTTCCTGAACATAAAACGTAAGCTCTGATTTGCGAAACATAAACACAACACTACGCTAATGACCCAATTTTACTGTAGCGCTTTAACTCCGAGTTTCTCTTTATGTTCCTCTGGAACGATAAAGGCTTGGTGATATAAGAAATTCCACCAGATGATGGAACATGATGCAGGTTCATGCTGTTGGTGGTAAATTCTGATTCCAGTTCCAGTTCCAGTAGGGTGGTGTTGGGGTCATGACTTGCTTTACAGTCAAGTTCCTCCTCATGAGTCCAAACCAAAAGGGCTGCAGAACAAATATCAGAACCAGAACCAGACCAACCCGCCTAAATGTAACTTCTCCACCTCGAGATGGTGAAGTATGACTCCACAGCCCAATGTTGATGCTTTACACCAGTCCAGATACTTGTGTTTCTGTTCAGCTATGGAATCCTGATCCATAGTGAAGCGCATGTCCTGTTAAGAGTGGGTGTCCACATACTTTTGAACATGTTAGTTATACTGCAGTTTTTGTTATGATTGGTTTCACCTCAAATATGACACAGTTTTGCAGAAACTTTAACAAGTCAGACAAGTTCATAGAAAAGCCAAGACATTGCACATGCCAAATAGGCTCAAGGTGGGATATAACCCTAGACAGGGTGCCAGTCCTTAGCGGGGCACACACACACTCAGTGGCATTTTAGAGAACCAATGCATATATTAGGAATGTGGGAGTAAATCAGAGGACCTGAAGAACATGCAAACTCCACAGAGACCCGGACGTGGAATGATAATTGTACTTAATAATAACATAATTACAAGATAACGTTTATTTACATACCGGTGATTATATGAAACTATTATCACATGGAGTATATGTTTATATATTTATACATATTTTATAATAAATAATGAAGTGAAGACGAAAGTCTTGGTTCTTGTGGTTTGAGCTGCAGCTGGATTGCAACATCACTTTCTGTACCTTTAATTTCACAAACCAGTTTGAACCTGCTGCAGAGAAACGGCTTAATTTATATTTGTACACACACACACACACACACACACACACTCTCAGACACGCTCAGTGTGTGGTACAAGACTGCACACGACCCGAGTGGATTTATCACAGCTGGCTAGTCACAGCGGCTGTGTGGTGCAGAATGCTAAGGTTAGCATTAGCATTAGCGAGGATTGTGCAGACAGCAGCGTTATTCAGGGTTTCTCACTCTGTTTGTTGAGGTTTCGGTTTTATTTTTAGTGAAACAGAGCCCATGAGCGTCGCTGTGCTTTAGCCCCGAGCCTCGAGGGGCTGTTCCATTGAGCCGGGGTAATTACAGACCTGCGGGGTGACTCTGTTTACCCCTCATTTAGGAGGATGTTCTTGATCCTCGCTGACTCACTCCTCAGTAAATGCTAACATTTAAACATGCAGCCTTTTGTAACCACACTATCTCACAGGCTAACGTCTGCTACCATGAATTCCCCATATGATCATAAACCTTAAACGTTATTATTTAAATACAATATCAATACCATATAAGGTCAAATAATAAAGCATTATATAAAGCAGTGTAGAATAATGCTAACGGTGTAAACGTTCAGATTTTACACATATATGACTTAATACCATTTTACTGATACTACCATATACCACTATACCATCTACCATTATACTAATTACCATTTTACTGACTATACTTTATTATAATATATCATTTTACTACCGTTTTACTATCATTTTTCTACCATTTTTGTACTTTAATTTAAAAAGTAAGAACTGATAATTGACCCATACTGGGTTGAACAGGTAAAATATCACACACTATAAATACATACGTTTTTCTATATTATTATTATTTTTCTTTATTGCTGAACAGTTTACAGCTGCCATGCTAACGAACTGTTTCTGTCCTTTCAGCTACGCGAGAGGCGGCATTTGTTCATGCGATAGCATCAGCAGGAATAGCGTTCGCCATAACCCGGGCATGTGCTGACGGTTCAGCTACCATCTGCGGTTGTGATATGAGGCGTAAAGCCCCCCCTGGTGATGGGTGGAAGTGGGGCGGCTGCAGCGAGGACATCGACTTTGGGAACATGGTGTCACGGGAATTTGCTGACGCCCACGAGAACCGACCGGACGCTCGATCATCTATGAATCGCCATAATAACGAGGCTGGCAGAACAGTTGAGTGTTTAGTGCCCAATACTAGTTACTGACTTCCATTTCACTGAACCTTCATTCCTAATCACTGTCATTTTACTGACCATTCGCTACTGATGTTGATGGTTTTACTGAACTCTCGTTACTTTTCATTTCCATTTTACGTTTAGCTGGACTATGCTAAGCTGATCGTTCTGGTCTCTCCACAGTCCATCTCCGATCACATGTACCTGAGGTGTAAGTGTCATGGTCTCTCCGGAAGTTGCGAGGTGAAGACCTGCTGGTTTTCTCAGCCGGATTTTCGCGTGATCGGCGACTACATGAAGGATAAGTACGACAGTGCCTCCGAGATGGTGGTGGAGAAACACCGGGAGTCTCGGGGCTGGGTCGAAACCCTGCGGCCCAAATACCCATTTTTTAAACCTCCCACCGAGACGGACCTGGTCTACTATGAAAACTCTCCGAATTTCTGTGAGCCGAACAGGGAGACGGGTTCATTCGGGACCAGGGACCGCGAGTGTAACCTGACGTCACATGGTATCGACGGCTGCGAGCTGCTGTGCTGTGGGCGGGGTCACGAGAGCAGGACGGAGAGACGCAAAGAGAAATGTCACTGCGTCTTCCACTGGTGCTGCTATGTTAGCTGTCAAGAATGCGTACGCATCTATGACATACACACCTGCAAGTAACCGTTTCCATGGAAACCGACTGCAATTATATGACTGTGCATTAACAGTAAACGCTCCCGAGGTCGTGACCTCCTGCTACTGTATAAGGGTTAGCATTAAATACTGATCACTAACCACCGCACTCATACTAGCTAATGATTCACTTATCCAAATGATTCAATGATTCAAACACTTACCCAAATGATTCACTGATTCAAACACTTACCCAAATGATTCATTGATTCAACCCAACCCTAGCAATGCTAGCTTTGTAGCGGCACTTGGTGTCTTTCTATGCTAGCATTAATGTTAGCACTGTTCCTAGCATCATTTCTAAGATATAACCACTTGATTTAATTCTTAGTGGCTCTGAAATATGTGTTATTGTGTTTTGTGTTTTGTTTGTGTGTCAGAGAGCTTTTTGCGTGTTGCATGTAGCCACTTCTTTAGCACATACTAGCTATTTCATTAACAGCAGTTTGGGCGTGTTTCAAAACTAAACATGTGGTAGCATTAGCTTCTTTACCACTAGCATTGAATAGACATCAATGCCTTATCTAAGTATTTGTAGCACTAACAGATCTATTTTTGATAAAGTTACATGATTATTTGTGTGTTAATGACATTCAACATCTTCCTGTGCTAGCACTAGTGTTAGCTTTTTTGCTAACCAAGTTAAACAGATGCGACTGGTTTACTTTGTGCCTAACAGATTGATTTTTGTTGGTGAAAGCTGTGGTTTGTGCATGACTAAACATGAGGGGCATTTTATATTGGTGCTAGGCATCTTTCAGAGCTAGCATTAGCATTAACCTCTTTGCTACCTATTTAAATGTTAGTAATGCTAACAAAGTGTTTGTAGTGACACTTAATGTTCCTGTCAGCGCTAACCCGAGTGCCAGCGTTAGCCTGAGTGCTAACAGTGAGTTATCTGTTTGATATATTTGATATCGAATGCTGTGTCATTTGCTTGGTAGTAGCATTAGCCTACGAGCTAATTATAACTCATAACGGTAACATTATTTAATGTGCAGCGGCTCTGCTTTCAGTTTTTTTGTTTTTGTAAGTAAGAGAGAAATAATAACCAGGAACGAGGAAACTGCTCGAGTCCAGCCTTAACTAGTTACTAATTAGCTTATGAATTATCATATCATATTCCTGACATTTTGCTAATTATAATTCTCCTTTTTTCAGGAAGCTGTTAGCGCCGAAGTTAAATGATTAGCTTATTAGCCTTGTAGCGATAGAGCTTCAGGTAGAGGCTAATATAGCAATGTGTAAACAGTATTAATAATGAGCGCTACATGGCCAAAAGTATGTGGACACCAGAACGTCTCATCCTACGTTAGCATGGACCTTCATCTGTTCCGCTTGGTTCTGGTTCCGGTTCTGGTTCCAGCCAGGATCTTCCACACAGTTCCAAATTATTTCCTCATGGAAACATCTTAACCAGAACTTCTATGGCAACCCTCCTGATATCTGAAATAAACAAGATGCCTGTTCCAACTCCAGAGTCCAATGGTGGTGCTTGTAACACTGGAACAGGAACTGGAACTTTATACTTTAACAGGAACCTTAGGTCCCAGAATATTTTAGCAGGAACACCTGGAAACTGGCATCTAAACCTTTGGTACTGGAAGAGGAAAGTTTAATGCTGGAACAGGAACCTTTTATACTGAAACAGGAAGTTTTCTTATTTTACTAGGAACTGCTGGTACTGAAACTAAACCCTCTCATACTGGAACTGGTACTTTTTATTACTGAAACAGAGACCTGTTATACTAGAATGGGGAGTTTTGTACTAAAAGTGGTACTTGTAAGTGTAACAGAAACCTTTCACACCAGAACAAGAACTTTTAGTGCTGAAATAGGAACCTATGGTACTGAAACAAGAACCTTTATTGCCGGAATAGGAACCTCTGGTACTAGAACTGAATCCTCTCATACTGGAACCAGAAGGTTTGACACTGGATCTGATACTTTTCATACTGAAACTGATACTGGTTTGGAAGTTTGATGTAGAAGGCTGTCCACAGACTTTTGGCCATGTTGTGTGTAAATGTGCTGCTTTTACTAATTAATCAGATTAAACATTTTTCCCACAGAAGAAACTGAGGCTTCTTTAGTATAAATGTTTCTTATCTTCAGTCTGTGCTGTGAGTTATTATTCATTATTATTGTGTACATACTGGTGTGTGTGTGTGTGTGTGTGTGTGTGTGTGTGTGTGTGTGTGTGTGTGTGTGTGTGATCTCTCCTTTCTGTGAAAACTCGAGCTACTAAAATGTGAAGGTTTCTGTTACTATTTTAGTTTTAGTGAATGATAAATAAAGCCGTTAATAATTTAATCTGATTAATAAATCTGATTAGCTTTAGCATGTTACAGACGGACGGCAGTCTTAGGCAGAAGTTTTGGTTTCCCAGCGTTCGGTTCAGAGACTCTGCATCAGCTCCTCTCTACACACAGGGGGCGCTTAAACCTGTTATCGCACGACTGCATGACTGCACGTAACGTCAAGGCCTTTGTGACCTGGATGTGATTGTGCTGTGTGTTTATTTTTATTTTATTCTCACAATTTTTGTATGAACTAATCCGAGTTTCTTTCTGTTTACGTTACGATTATTTATTGATGTTTACGTGTATATATTAGAAAGTGAGTTTATATACGAATATAAATCTATACATTAAGCAGAGTAGTGTCACATGTTTACGTCAGGTTCTGCTGAACCTTCTTTAGTTTTATTTTGGTTATTTTTAGTTTTCTTGGTCTTGCTTTAACTGTTTGTATTCTAATAAATGTACACAAAAAATTAAATGTCGTCTTTTTGTTTCCTTAATCAACATCAGTTACAGTGGGTGCCAATACTTTATCCTCCAAGAAAGTTATAGTGCATCTTTTTATTATTTTGTTTTTTCTTTCAGTTTTTTTTTATCTTTACCTCTTTTATTTTTTCCTTTTATTCTTTCCAACATATAAATGTAACATTTAGGAATTTAATCTTCCTTTACTTTCTTGAACAATTGCAATTTATTTCTTGTTTATTACTTTACTGATATGCATTGTGTTGTGCTTATGCTTACTTTTTGTGTTATGTGTTATAGTTTATTTTTAAAATTATATTTATTTGATTTTTTTAATTAATTGCTTATTGTTTATTTATTTTTTTTAACCTACTGTACATTATGTCTCTTCATTGTTTCTTGTTTCATACATTAATTTCTTTGCTTTGATTATTTCTATTTTGTCTTTCATTTTCTTTCTATATTAAATGGCTCTTTCTTTCTTGTTTCAATACTTTCAGTTTCATAATTTTTTTGTAGATTTCTAATTTTCTTCTAAGGTATTTTTCCTTTTTTTAGTTCTGTGTTTCTTGCATTTCTTTTTCTTTACCAGTTCCTTTATTGTTTATGATTTCCTTCTGTTTTCATTTTCTTCTTGCTTTCTGCTGTGTCCCTGCAGAGGGCGCTGTGGTGTGGTTGGGGGCGGGGTTTGTATTTAAATCTACTCTGCCTCTGCTTTTTTAATCCCAAAGTCCTGACTAGAATCTAATTATTATAAGGGATTTGTGTGTGTGTGTGTGTGTGTGTGTGTGTGTGTGTGTGTGTGTGTGTGTGTGTGTGTGTGTGTGTGCCCTCCCGTGGTGTTTTGGCCCCCCATAGCAACACACAATCCTCCCTGTTGGGGTATCAGTGCCAGAGATTTACCCCACACGGAGGGCATTGTCCCTTTTTGTTCCTTTTTGGCTTCCATACACAGTGAGCTGATTAAGCATACTTAGGTTATTGTGCTGCCTTATTTTTGGGATTAAAGGCCGAGGATCTAACGAGGATCTAAAGAGGATCTAATGAGGATCTAACGAGGATTCGTTTAAATTTAGAGATAAACCTGATTAATTCTGTTCAGATCCTGTAAGCATCAGTATCAACTACCCCACCTCACCCCCTCACCCCCAACCCTCCAAATCTACAGTCACTAACTAACTCATACAAAAATAACAAAGATCAAACAGAAAACTGCAGTAGAGCTGGATCCTAAAACTGTTCCTGAAAAGGTTCCTGACTTCCAGAAAAGGTTATTTTAGTGGTAATGTGTCTTAAGTTCAGAAACCTGTGAAAATATCTCTGGGTTTTGAAAAATGTACCAAAAATCAGGTTCCTGAAAAGGATAACTTGACGTTCCTGAATTTCTGAAAGGTTCCTGTTGTACAACAGTGTCTATATAAGCTTATAGGGACTTTAAAATGTTCCTAAAGAAAGTTCCTGTTATGCAAACATGTCTAAAGTTTCAGGGGAACTTTAGATCAACAGTGAACCTAAAGATTTAAGTCATGTAGGTTTGTGAGGAAGTTCCTGAGTTCCTGAAAAGGTTCCTGTAAGTCGAACTGTGTCTCTAGTTGCCACACTGCTCGGTTGGTTGTTAGAGTTCCTGAAACCGTCCCTGTAGTGTAAGCGGTTCCAGTCTTAGGCATAGCTGATAAATCAAATCTGAGCAGTGTGCAGGTACCAGGTGGAGGGAGCATGTTGTGCTGTAGCGCCCCCTGCTGTTTCCTGTGTTACTGTGATTCATTCCACAGTACAGTAACTCGATCTGTGATCCTGTTATTACTTTACATAAAACATTATTTAAACTTAAACAGGACAAAAGATTCGATTCTCTGACTCATTCATTCAGTGAGCCAGTGAGTCATTGAATCAGGTTCTTTGGGTCAGTTGGAGATTTGCAGACTTTAATTCTTGTAATACCACTCGAGTAATTCACGTCAGAATGACAGAAAACCAAGGTAATAACGACTGTATTGTACGTTACAGTAGTGTACTAAATGTTTTCATATTGTTTTAATAAATATTATTGTTCAAAATAAAACACACAAGATCTAACCCTACTGTGTGACTGTGGTGATGTTCGTAGTTGTTTAGACTATGATATAAGGACAGTGGTGTAGGGACTCTGGCTGTAGGGAGTACTGATTAGGACGGTACTGAGTAAGGAGTAAGCAATAGGGTAGGGCGCTTTTTTTGTATTGTGTTTTGTCTTTGTGGAAGTGACGGGATTGAGACTGACGTGGCCGGAAACACTGCCATCTTGAGGAAGGAAACGCCTTGAAGTTGGAGAGGAAACAAACTCAGAGTGAGTACTAAAACTATTTAATAACTTTTCTGTTATCATTATTTTGTCTTT
The DNA here is from genome assembly GCA_025084515.1 of Ancistrus triradiatus. NCBI lineage: Eukaryota > Metazoa > Chordata > Actinopteri > Siluriformes > Loricariidae > Ancistrus > Ancistrus triradiatus. The sequence continues at coordinate 27,472 of JAJAGP010000750.1, read as the reverse complement.
TCTTCAGTCACTCGGAGTGTTACTACGCGTTTTAAAGTGCACTTACTCGGAAGGAATCGACCACCATGCAGCCATGGTTCGTTTATTTCTGAGGTAAAACCTGACAAAGAGACTAACCAGATGCTAACGGTAGTGAGGCGTTTATGTTTCCCTACCTGTTTTGCGGTCTGTCACATCCCTGCGCTCTGATTGGTCAGGAGTTTAAACAGTCGGGCGGTTTAGAATCTGTTAGCCAATCGGAGTATGGCGAGGCGGGATTTGTTTATAAACGGGTGGGAAAAGAGAACGCCTCAGATGAGTTGAGGAAGTGAGTTTATGGAGGATTTCTATGAGTAAGTAAAGTTAGAGTTTATATCATTTGTACAACCTGTAATGCGAATTAACAATTAAACTAACAATTCACCCAGTTACTACTTTTAATAAGTGTTATTATATGGTAATAAAGGAGGTGTTATAGTACATAATTGTAGAATTTGATACTGGTGTTTAGTAAATTAAAAAATAAATTAATAAACAAACTTGGTTTTGAGTTACAGACACACAGTGATGTGTAGAAATTCATATGATGTTTTCGTTTTGTAATGTTTATAATGTGTGATTCACATTTTAAATGTTTCCACATCATGTTAATTATAACACCAGGATGAAAGCTGTGTTGATGTATGCTGTTAGTATTGTTTTATAATTTTATTATAATAAACCAAACAAAATAGACCATGACTCAACTTGTCACTGCACCACAAGGTGCATTAGGGCTTACCTTTCTAATATGTTACCTCACTCTGACATGAAAAAGGTACTTTTTAAACTTTATTTGAGGAAATCTGTATTTAATGATTGCTCCCTGAGTCTGATGAATAAGAGACCATGAAGGTCCTAGAAGGGACCCGGACCGGGACCATCCCGTGTTAGTGTTTTACATATATATATTGGGGCAAAAAAGTATTTAGTCAGACACTGATTGTGCAAGTTCTCCTACTTAGAGAGATGAGAGGTCTGTAATTTTCATCATAGCTACACTTCAACTATGAGAGATAAAATGAGAAACAAAATCCAGGAAATGACATTGTAGATTGTTTAAAGAATTTAATTGTAAATCATGGTGGAAAAAAAGTATTTGGTCACCCACAAACAAGCAAGATTTCTGGCTCTCACAGACCTATAACTTCTTCTTTAGGAAGCTCTTCTGTCCTCCACTCGTTACCTGTATTAATGGCACCTGTTTGACCTCGTTATCTGAATAAAAGACACCTGTCCACAGCCTCAAACAGTTAGACTCCAAACTCAACCATGGCCAAGACCAAAGAGCTGTTGAAGGACACCAGGACGAAAATTGTAGACCTGCACCAGGCTGGGAAGAGTGAATCTACAATAGGCAAGCAGGACTGGGGCTGCACGCAAGATCTACATTTACATTTACAGCATTTTAGCAGACGCCCTTATCCAGAGCGACTTACAGTTGATACAATCTTATAATCCAAGCAATTGTGGGTTAAGGGCCTTGCTCAAGGACCCAACAGTGGCAGCTTGGCAGAGGTGAGATTTGAACCCTGTATCTTTTGGTCCATAGTCCAGTACCTTACCCGCTAGGCTACCACAGTCCATAGATTTCATTCCGTGGGGTCAAAATGATCATGGGAACGGTGAGCAAAAATCCCAGAACTAAATGGAGGGACCTGATGAATGACCTGCAGAGAGCTGGGACCAAAGAAACAAAGGCTACCATCAGTAACACACTACGCCAAGAGGGACTCAGATCCTGCAGTGCCAGGCGTGCCCCCCTGCTTAAGCCAGTGTCCAGGCCCGTCTGAAGTTTGCCAGAGAGCATATGGATGATCCAGAAGAGGATTGGGAGAATATCATGTGGTCAGATGAAACTAAAATAGAACTTTTTGGTAAAAACTCAACTCGTCGTGTTTGGAGGAAGAAGAATGCTGAGCTGCATCCCAAGAACACCATACCTACTGTGAAGCATTGGGGTGCAAACATCATGCTTTGGGGCTGTTTTTCTGCTGAGGGGACAGGACGACTGATCCGTGTTAAGGGAAGAATGAACGGGGCCATGTATCGTGAGATTTTAAGCCAAAACCTCCTTCCAACAGTGAGAGCATTGAAGATGGAACGTGGCTGGGTCTTCCAGCATGACAATGATCCCAAACACACCGCTCGGGCAATGAAGAAGTGGCTCGGTAAAAAGCATTTCAAGGTCCTGGAGTGGCCTAGCCAGTCTCCAGACCTCAGCCCCATAGAAAATTAGTGGAGGGAGTTGAAAGTCCGTGTTGCCCCAAAACATCACTGCTCTAGAGGAGATCAGTGGCTGACTAAATACTTTTTTGCCCCACTGTAAATGGTGAGTAGGACAGAAACCAAACATTCCTGTTGAGCCTTTGCGTTGCTGTGTGTGTGTTTTGCAGGTCAGAGGTTAACAGGGTCTAAGGATGGGGAACATTTTTGCGAACCTGTTTAAAGCGTTTGGTAAAAAGGAGATGAGGATTTTAATGGTGGGACTCGATGCCGCTGGAAAAACCACCATCTTGTACAAGCTGAAGCTGGGAGAGATCGTCACAACCATCCCCACCATCGGTACGTCCTCACGCCTCTCTGAGTCACGCAATGTGTGTACCTACATGTAATAATCCCATAACTGCAAATCACATTAGGATCAGATTACTAATTGCTTTGACTCTATGATTAGATTTGAGTTTGCGTCGGTGTCGGACTCTGTGATCTGATTGATCGATGGTGTGGTTATTCATGGTCAGTAATGGTTAGTTTTGGTTATGGCGGGTGTGTGGTTTTAGGGTTTAACGTTGAGACGGTGGAGTATAAGAACATCAGCTTCACGGTGTGGGACGTGGGCGGCCAGGACAAGATTCGACCGCTGTGGCGTCACTACTTCCAAAATACGCAGGGTAAGGCCAGTGTCTGGAGTAGTGTCCTTAGGTTAAAGAAACGCGAGTGTGTGTGTGTGTGTGTTTAATGGTGTGTGTGTGTGTGTGTGTGTGTGTGTGTGTGTGTGTAGGTCTGATCTTTGTGGTGGACAGCAATGATCGTGAGCGGGTGAACGAGGCCAGAGAGGAGCTGATGAGGATGCTGGCTGAGGATGAGCTGAGGGAGGCCGTGCTGCTCGTCTTCGCCAACAAACAGGTGAGGGAAGCCCTTTGCACAGCGAGTCTGATTTTAATGTGATTTTTAACATAGCGTTACCTTCACACCGAGTGCGCTCCGTTTTTTTTTATTATTTTTTTTATCTAGACCTCCTGAGCTGAGATGAGAGCAGGAAGCTTTTTATAGTTTGTGTTTTTGTTAGATAAATAATCAGACGCTTCCATCCAGTCCCTGTGAGCTTTATCTCTATCATTCTACAGCCTTTCAGTTCTGTCCCACCAGATCTTTTCTTTAATATCCATGTTTTTAGAGGCAGCCTGTTGCTCATCCTATAAGCTCCTGATGAGCTGTTCTGCCCGACGACCGAGCTCTGATTGGTCAGCCTGATTTTAACCAATTGCCGCTGATGCGCCCCCTTTACACACCACTGGGTCGTACTTTTTTGCATTCTTAATACACAGTCCAAAACACAAACTCTATAGATTTAATACTATTAGGACTACCTGCATACCGACTTTCAACCGTCTACATGCAGCCATTCGCCAGAAATCACATACCAAACACAGCTTTCCGCCATGTTTGTGTACAAAACAAGCTTACCTATCCAACTATTTTGCCTTTTAAAATATACTTAGGATGTAAAATAACTTTTTATTTTATCATAGAAAATTTACTTACCGTCTAAACAAGTCCATGATACCGTTACATTGCCGATAAAACGTCAGTAAAGTCTTTTTTTGCATGCTTATGTCGTCCCGTAAAAATCGATTTGTTCCAATGTAAGCTGTTCTTTGGCTGTTTTTCATTCTACAAAACAAAGTTTCCCTCTAAAGGGTCCATGACATATCGCCTATGGGTGGGCTCTGTAAGTACTAAGTTCATTAGTTATTCAATAGGTCGTAAAGTGTATTGGTGCAGCGGTTTTCTTCACCCCCTCCATTCAGACAAGCTGGCCTATGGCTAGACATATATGCAAATCCCTGGGTCTGTGTGCGCGCTGAATGACAGAGCTGTGTTCCAATGGACAGCTAAGAGTCTACGGTTTCCATAGAGACCAACCATGACACGATCAGGCACACAGAGTGGGTAGGGAGGGGTTGAAATCTCCATTCACAGCCTTGCTGAACAATGCAGAGGCCTCTTCTACTTGATTTATTCACATAAAAAACAAATAACACTGAATTGTGACTAATATTTGTTTGTTCTATTACAGAAGACATAAAAAACTTGCAACCACTTGATTTATAGTGACAGGCTTCTTTTTATTTGTATTTTTAGAGGTTGTGGCAAATTTTGAGACGAATGGTGACCCTTGATAAAAACCTGTGTAACTCTTGAAAACTTTGTTGTATCTTTTCCAAATTTTGGATTTAGCTTTACAAGTCCCTGATGAAACAGAAAATGTACAGCATGGAAAATGTTCAATCACCAGCATCCACACACAAATTATAAACTCAAAAAATTAAAGGCGTTTTTTGATTTTCGACCTTTTTTTTTTTTTGCATTTCATCTTCCCAAATGTAACCTAAATGATGAAAACAGAAGACTGGAGGTGAATAGATATGTTGGCCCAAGTGTTTACTTCAATTTAAGCCCTGAATGATCATTGTGCTATATGTAAAACCTAAAGTAACCAGTGTTTAAATGTAATAGTGCAAATCGCTTGACAATGAGTTTTCATTCAATTACAGCAGCATAGTATGCAGAAATTAGAACAGGCTCCGATTAAACATCTTAGGCAGCGTCTTGGTCCGGCAGTTTTGGACTCAGTGTGAAGGATGGCGCTTATATATGGGTGTTTTCAAAACTTGACGCGTGTGTTTTTTTTTTTTCATCCGTATGTGTGTGTGTGTGTGTGTGTGTTATCCAGGACTTGCCGAATGCGATGAATGCTGCTGAGATCACGGATAAGCTGGGGCTGCACTCTCTGCGCCACAGGAACTGGTACATCCAGGCTACATGCGCTACCAGCGGGGACGGTCTGTACGAGGGACTGGACTGGCTCTCCAACCAGCTAAAGAACCACAAATAACCCCGCCCCCACCAACTAAGCTCCTCCCACTTTTCCTCCTAGCTCCTCTCACCCACCTGATCATCTCACATCCACCCGAACGTACCTCAAGCTGCCGACACGGCTCCACCTACAGGTGGCTTCTGGAGCTCTCGCCGTGTTACAGTACAGCTCCGATGTCACTTACCGAATTATCTCCGAAATATCATTCGTCAGGTTACAGATTTAACGGAGAGCCGGCGCCCCCACTAACGCTTACGAACACTAGAGTTATTGTACGGTTCTGCGGCGACCTATCGTACGTAATTCGAATTATAGCTACGCATTTTCATTAGTTACGAATATTACTCGCGATTTACGTATCTAACGAAATGGAGCTAGGTTTACGAACTCACAGTAACTGAGCGCTTTGTCTGTATTTACGAATCTTTACGTAGAAAAGGCGCCACTTTGCCGTTTGCTCTTTATAGGGCAAAATTTTTACGAAGTGTTGTAGCTGTATGCTAAAAATGGTTAGTTACACACGCCCATCCTTCAAGCTCAGGTTACGGATTAAATTCTGCGTCCCGAAAGTGCTTGCGTTACGTTTACGGATTGTAATTAGGTCTGAGCTGAAAATCTGGCTGTTGTACCAGCTGGGGGCGTGGCCAAGCTGCTAGCCAAAGAGGCGGGGCTCTAATCAAACATCTAAGTAGTCCTCACACTAGCTCGGCGCGTGTCGTACAGCTGTATGATTTTCTACCAGATGCAGCTACGTCGATGTACGATTACTTTAGTTGGCAGAAACTTTGTTAAAGAAATGTAACCTACGAAATGAGCTAGCGCAGCACGGCGATACGGTAAGCGATTATTGGTACGTGCGTACGTCATATATAACTATGTAACTATAAACGTCTCTTCTCGTTTAGTTTATTTAATCGTAGACGAACTCGCGCAAATTCCCAGGATTATCGTTATTTTCTTAAGTTTCACATAAGTTACACGTACTGTATGAACACACACACACACACACACACACACACACACTACCTGTATATTTGGGGTTACAGATCGTTTATGACTCGTAATGATTTTATTGATAATTGATTAAAGTTGTAATTAATAGCATCCAGCCTCCATTTTATAGATCTGATCAGGTGATTGTTGATCCTGATTGATTAGTCTCAGTCATCGGTAAGTGTTTTGGTTTGTTTCTCTATCGCTTCCTGTAGGAACTCTGCAGCATTACTGAGTGTGAGTGTGAGTGTGTGGGTGTGTGTGTGGCCCCCTGGTGGTGTTCAGTGTGCATTACTGTTTATTAAACCATAAGTGACCTTGTTCCTCTAAATCTCGACTCTCTGCTGAGAATGTGAACTGCTACAGCAATAACACACACACACACACAGCCGTGCTTTAGTTTCGATCTTGGGGGTGTGGCCATGGTTCTGTCCTGTTTTTATCTTGGGGGTGGGGGTGTCCAGTAGCAGTGGGCGTGTCCTGATCACATCACGGTTATGATATTCTGTTAATAATTAGGTTATAACTGGAAGCTGTGGCTCTGAGGCCCTGGCTGCTGAGGGCGCTGACGTAGCGTGTGACCAATGATCGGCGTTACGCTCCGAATAATGACCTGAATGTTGTTGTTTTTTTATGCAGACTTGTATTGCCTTTGATTTTGAAAAGCACTGTAATTAAAGAAATAAAGCAAATCTGAGTGTGTGTTATCGAACGTTAATTGATAAGAGCAGATTAGTAGCAGGGATTAGTAACATCGATAACTTCACTAATATTTAGTATTGTTAGTTCGTTATTGAACATGAACTTCCAGATATTTATACACTTTGGTTATTACTGAAAAGTCATGTAGAGATTTTGTTCTTGTTCTCCTGTAAAGGAAATATAAATAACTAGCTGAAGTGAGGAGCTTGGGTGGTGCCTTCATGCCAGGAAGGGGGTCACACACAGACTGTACAGGACTTTATGATGAGGTAAAAAAATTACTATAAAAAGTTAAAAATACATTTTAATGAATATAAAAAAGATTAAAATGTAACGTTTTTTACTTTTTTTTAATGAATATAAATACATTTTTAATTACTGTTAGCAGTATGTATTTTGTATGCCTTGTAACTCCAGTTTACTTACAGTGCCTTGCCTAAGTATTCGACCCCCTTGAACTTTTCAACGTTTTGCCACATTTCAGGCTTTAAACATAAAGATATGAAATTGTAATTTTTTTGTGAAGAATCAACAACAAGTGGGACACAATCGTGAAGTGGAATGAAATTTATTGGATATTTGAAACTTTTTTAGAAATAAAAAACTGAAAAGTCGGGCATGCAAAATTATTCCGCCCCTTTACTTTCAGTGCAGCAAACCCACTCCAGAAGTTAAGTGAGGATCTCTGAATGATCCAATGTTGACCTAAATGACTGATGATGATAAATAGAATCCACCTGTGTGTAATCAAGTCTCCGTATAAATGCACATGCTCTGTGATAGTCTCAGAGTTCTGTTTAAAGCGCAGAGAGCATCATGGAGACCAAGGAACACACCAGGCAGGTCCAAGATACTGTTGTGGAGAAGTTTAAAGCCAGATTTGGAAACAAAAAGATTTCCCAAGCTTTAAACATCTCAAGGAGCACTGTGCAAGCGATCATATTGAAATGGAAGGAGTATCAGACCACTGGAAATCTACCAAGACCCGGCCGTCCCTCTAAACTTTCAGCTCAAACAAGGAGAAGCCTGATCAGAGATGCAGCCAAGAGGCCCATGATCACTCTGGATGAACTGCAGAGATCTACAGCTGAGGTGGGAGACTCTGTCCATAGGACAACAGTCAGTCGTATACTGCACAGATCTGGCCTTTATGGAAGAGTGGCAAGAAGAAAGCCATTTCTCAAAGATATCCATAAGAAGTTTCGTTTAAAGTTTAAACATCTGGAAGAAGGTGCTCTGGTCAGATGAGACCAAAATCGAACCTTTTGGCCACAATGCAAAACGTCATGTTTGGCGTAAAAGCAGCACAGCTCCTCACCCTGAACACACCATCCCCACTGTCAAACATTGTGGTGGCAGCATCATGGTTTGGGCCTGCTTTTCTTCAGCAGGAACAGGGAAGATGGTTGGAACCATTCTGGAAGAAAACCTGTTGGAGTCTGCAAAAGACCTGAGACTGGGAAGGAGATTTATCTTCTAACAAGACAATGATCCAACACATAAAGCAAAATCTACAATGGAATGGTTCACAAATAAACGTATCCAGGTGTTAGCATGGACAAGTCAAAGTCCAGACTTGAATCGAGAATCTGTGGAAAGAGCTGAAAACTGCTGTTCACAAACGCTCTCCATCCAACCTCACTGAGCTCCAGCTGTTTTGCAAGGAAGAATGGGCAAAAATTTCAGTCTCTCGATGTGCAAAACTAATAGAGACATACCCCAAGCGACTTGCAGCTGTAATCGCAGCAAAAGGTGACGCTACGAAGTATTAACGCAAAGGGGCTGAATAATTTTGCACGCCCCACTTTTCAGTTTTTTATTTAAAAAAAAAGTTTAAAATATCCAATAAATTTTGTTCCACTTCACGATTGTGTCCCACTTGTTGATTCTTCACAAAAAAAAAATTACAATTTCATATCTTTATGTTTAAAGCCTGAAATGTGGCAAAAGCTTGAAAAGTTCAAGGGAACCGAATACTTTTGCAAGGCACTGTAGTGGCATTGTAAAATAAATATACAGTGGGGGGAAAAAGTATTTAGTCAGCCACTGATTGTGCAAGTTCTCCTACTGAGAAAGATGAGAGAGGTCTGTAATTTTCATCATAGCTACACTTCAACTATGAGAGACACAATGAGGAAAAAAATCCAGGAAATCACACTGTAGGATTTTTAAAGAATTTAATTGTAAATCATGGTGGAAAATAAGTATTTGGTCAATAACAAAAGTTAAACTCAATACTTAACATGAACATGAATGTAACATAACCTTTGTTGGCAATGGCAGAGGTCAAACGTTTCCTGTACGTTTTCACCAGGTTGGCACACACTGTAGCTGGTATTTTGGCCCATTCCTCCATGCAGATCTCCTCTAGAGCAGTGATGTTTTGGGGCAACACGGACCTTCAACTCCCTCCACAAATGTTCTATGGGGCTCTATGGGTTCTATGGGACTGGCTAGGCCACTCCAGGACCTTGAAATACTTTTTACGGAGCCACTCCTTCATTGCCAGAGCGGTGTGTTTGGGATCATTGTCATGCTGGAAGACCCAGCCACGATCCATCTTCAATGCTCTCACTGATGGAAGGAGGTTGGAGGTTTGATGGAGTAAGAAGACTTCAAATAAATCAGTAAAGAAGACCACTTGTGTTCGCATGTGCTTGAGAGGGAGCAAAAGAGGTTTTGGTTTAAAATCTCACGATACATGGTCCCATTCATTCTTCCCTTAACACGGATCAGTCGTCCTGTCCCCTCTGCAGAAAAACTGCCCCAAAGCATGATGTTTCCACCCCCATGCACCCCCAGCTCAGCATTCTTCTTCCTCCAAACACGACGAGTTGAGGTTTTTTTTTACCAAAAAGTTCTATTTTGGTTCCATCTGACCACATGATATTCTCCCAATCCTCTTCTGGATCATCCATATGCTCTCTGGCAAACTTCAGACGGGCCTGGACATGTACTGGCTTAAGCAGGGGGGCACACCTGGCACTGCAGGATCTGAGTCCCTCTGGGCGTAGTGTGTTACTGATGGTAGCCTTTGTTACTTTGGTCCCAGCTCTCTGCAGGTCATTCATCAGGTCCCTCCGTGTAGTTCTGGGATTTTTGCTCACCGTTCTCATGACCATTTTGACCCACGGGATGAGATCTTGCGTAGAGCCCCAGATCGAGGGAGATTATCAATGGCCTTGTATGTCTTACATTTTCTTACAGTTGCTCCCACAGCTGATTTATTCACACCAACCTGCCTTGCCGTATTGTAGATTCCCTCTTCCCAGCCTGCTTGCAGGTGCAGTCTACAATTTTCCTTCCTGGTGTTGTTCCTTCAACAAGTCTTTTGCTCTTGGCCATGGTTGACTTTGGAGTCCTGACTGTTTGAGGCTGTGGACAGGTTCCTTTTTATACAGATAACGAGGTCAAACAGGTGACATTAATACAGGTAACCAGTGGAGGACAGAAGAGCCTTCCTAAAGAAGATGCTTACAGGTCTGTGAGAAGCCAGAAATCTTGCTTGTTTGTGGGTGACCAAATACTTATCTTTTCCATCCATGAATTTTACAATTTAAATTCTTTAAAAATTCTATACAATGGTGATATTTCCTGGATTTTTTTCTCATGTTGTCTCTCATAGTTGAAGTGTAGCTATGATGAAAATTACAGACCTCTCTCATCTTTTCTAAGTAGGAGAACTTGCACAATCAGTGGCTGACTAAATACTTTTTTGCCCCACTGCACATATAAAACAAATTGTTAGAATTAATATAGAATAGATTAAAAAAAAACATTTTTAATATAGTAAAAACAGAATACTTTTTAAAATAAGAAAAAATATTTTAAAAACAGTCATTAAATAACCCACTTTTTACAATTTAAATTATAATAAAAATTAATACTAAATTATTTTTAAATGAATATAATAAATAATACAGAAATAGTTTTAATGAAATCATCTCACACCACCAGTTGGCATATGTGCAGTATGTTTTCACTTGCTGGAATTCCTTTTTTATATATAGTTTTTATTTTAAGCAAAACCATCAAATCATTTGCAAACAAGCAGGAAATTAATAATAATAATAATAATAATAATAATAATAACTTTATCTTAGAAGCACAGCCAGAAGTTATTTCTAACTGAATTGTGCACTAAAAAAGACTGTAGTGTTTAAAAATAATCTTAATTTATTATTTCATTCCACATGGGTTAGAGTACAGAACAAAAACAAGCTTTATTAAAAAAATAAAACCATATCAAAACACAACCTAATGAACACACACAGGCACTACTGAAATCGTTAGCTCTTAATCCGTTGCCTGTTCGGTAACCATGGAAACAGAATTGAGGCGTTAATTAGGATTCTAAGTCTCATTACTGCAGCTGTACAGCGGCGTCCCGATTTAATCTCTGTTTAAACTCTTTCTTTTTATAAAAATCAAAGGAAATTAAGCAGAAGCCTGGCTTTGAGCTCTCAGTCCAATTCATGGAACCGTTCCGCAGCAGCTGCAGTTACACGCTGCGCACAGCAGGGGCCGCTGTGGTGTACATGGGGCAGTGTCCAACTACAGACGAGGCTCGCTCTCGTTTACGTTAACCTTTGCGTCCAGACGTCATTCGTCCGAGTCGGTGTCGTGGCGACGACGAGGTGGGCGGTCCCTGTGAGAGAAAGAGGCGGAGCTTCGGTGCTTCCTCTCAGTGCTGTGGTGTGAGCGGCGGTCTGATGACGGGTTAGAGCGATGATGATGCCTGGGCCTGTGAGAGTGAGAGTGTAATCCTGCAGCACTGGGGAACTGTAACCAAACACCATCAGGGACCTTACCTCTTATGCTCGCTGTGAGACTCCTCACTCTCTGAGGATGATGATGATGAAGATTCTCTCCTTCGTCTCCTCTCTTTTTTATTCTTCTTCTTCTTCTCTTTTTTGCTCTTTTTCTCCTTCCTGCTCTTCTTCTGTTCCTCCTGTCTGTCACTGTACAGAAACATCACACTCCGGTCTAACCCAGTGCTGTGGAGCGGCTGCAGTATAGCACTCTCTCACACACACGCACACACACACACACACGCACACACACACACACGCACGCACGCACGCACTCTCTAACACACACGCACACGCACTCACACATACACGCACACTCTCATACACTCTCTCTCTCACACACACGCACGCACGCACGCACACATACACGCACATACGCACACACATGCTCATACACTCTCTCACACACACGCACACACGCGCACACTCACACGCACTCTCACTCGCTCACTCAGACACTCACACACACACAAACACTCACTCTCACACACTCTCTCTCACACTCATTCTCTCTCACACACTCTCTGTGATTAATGAGTGATGATGTCAGTACCTGATTTGTTGTTCTGTTTCTTTCTGTTTGTTCTCGGTTTTCTCGGCTGGCTCTCCTGCTGTTCTGTGATGCTGCAACAACACACACACACACACACACACACACACACATGTAGAGAAACACCAGTCGGGGAGTGTGTGTGTGTGTGTGTGTGTGTGTGTGTGTGTGTTGTACATACAGTAAACACTGATAATCCCATCTTCATTGCTTCCTTCTCCTGCTGTGAGAGAAACGACATCATCCCTCCAGCAGCCCTGTGACATCATCACTCACATTATTATTATTATTATTATTATTATTATTATTATTATTATTACTTGTATTATTATTATTATTTATCATCATAGTTTATTACTGTTTGTCATAATTATTATTATCATAATACTTTATTATTATCATACTTCTTTTTATAATTATAATTATCATTATTTTGTAATTATTATTACGCTATAAAATCTAAACACGGTTTAGTTCTTCTTCATGCTGTGATACTAAAGTAAAAACTCCACTGCTGAATCTTTGATCTTTTCATGTTCTGTTGTTTTTGAGCCACATCAAAGTGAATCCTCAGATTTTGTTCTTTCATCTTACTCCTAAAGTGAGGATCAAGCTTCACCTGGAGCTCCCCAGTCCAGAGACTCTGTCCACGGCCCGGTCATCTGCATCAGCATCCCTCCTACAGACATCCACCAGGTCCTACACACACACACACACTCATCATCATCATCACACTCTGAACATCAAACACACACTCTGGTTCTCCTGTTGGAGCATCAGTCAGAGGATCAGCAGTACTGTGTGTCTGTGTGTGTGTGTGTGTCTTACCTCTTTGGTCAGGCCCCCTGCAGGGCGTCTCACTGAAGGTTTATGACCACTGAACATCAAACAGAGATCAGCTCATCAGGAAAGATCAAAGAAAAAGATCAATACATACAGGTCATAGATCAATAGATGAATGGATGAATTTATATTTAGATGGATGAATGGGTGAGTCAGACTCAGGACCTAAGACGGGTGAGTTGTTGAATGAACAGATGGATGGAGTGAAGGTGGATGGATGTGTTTATGGGTTAACTGAGGAATGAATGAACTCTTATGATCTGAAGGTTGGATGAAGTGATGGAGGGATTACTGGATGGATGAGGGGATGAATGAGACTCACAGTGCCACCATCATGGCGTTCTGTTCTGCTTCTCTCACAGCTCTGAGCTCCTGCTCTCGGTCCAGCGCCCCCTGTTGTTTATCTTTATTAAACCAGGTCAGGTCCTTACCCTTCTGCCACCGACCTACAGGAGCCATCAGAGAGTTACCTGCTCTCACACACACACACACACACGCACACACACACGCCATTATATGACTTCAATCTAAATTCATCTTAAAGTGTGTGACTAAAATAAGAAAAGCAGCCCACGGTGTTTTTATGTTTTTAGTGAAATGTTTGTGTTTCTATAATTCTTTTATAAAGTCATTAAGTCATTTATACATTCTTCTTAATAAACCTCATCAATCAAACTATCAATAAAGTACTAATCAACAGAGCTTAAAATATTAACACCAAACCTAATCAATAAATCAATAATTACGTGATTATCATCTTAATTAATGTAAATGAAATAAAATATAAAGATGCATAAAAAATAAAAAAAAATTTTAAAAATGAATAGAAATCAATATTTATTACATCATTAACACAAAAAAATAATTGTTTAAAACAAAAGGAAAGAAATACAAAACATGAAACCTGAAGTATTAAGTATTAAATATTAACTGCACAAATAATTCCCTAAAACAGAAATAGAATCCTAAATCTAAACATTTATTTAAATATTAACAGCTGAACTAATTTTCAAAAAAATAAATAAAAATGAAATCCTAAAATTTATGTAAAATATGACATACTAACAATAATAACACATCAAATAAATAAATAAAATAAGAGTCACTCGGTCTATTCAGTGTCTAACAGCCTTATTTCTGTGCTGAGTTGTGCCCCTCTAAGTTCCATGCGTGCCCCAGTACCCCATGGCTAGGGGTGCCCCTAATCTGATGTGGGCGTGGCCGTGTGGTATGGGGGCGGAGTTATTGAGTTGTTTATTTTCTTTATCTGGTTTCTGCAGAAGCTCGAAAATCCTCCGACTGCAAAAGATCAAGCTCAAACTGAGATCGAGATAAACCAAAGAAACACAAATAAAATAAACAGTGATAAAAAATGTCATGAAATAATCAAAAAGTAGAAATGACATGAAACAAAGTTTAACCCGGGGACTTGTGAGCACAGAGCTACAGCTGATCAGGGATCAATAAGCATGATCAGACCTGACGACCAGAGTCCTGATGTTTGGACTGTGCCCCCGGTTTAAGCTCCGCCCACCTGTATTAACCCCAATGATGGGAACAGGTCATCAATAAGACTGCTGTTTCATTACAGACTGTAATGAACGGAAGCATTCATTAGCGCTCTCGAGTGTGGAGTTGGCATGTTCTCAATGTGTCTGTGTGGGTTTACTCCCGCATTACAAAGACATGCTCACAATTAGATGGTGCTAAGGGCTGGTTCCCGCCATGCACCCTGTGCTGCCGTACTACACAGGTAGAGAAAGCGAATGAAATGTTTCAGATATTGCTAACTTTAACCCGGATCAGAGCTTCCTGAGTAAAACAGTTTAAGCTCAATTATTGGTTCCTAAATCAGGTGCTGATCAGGTTCAGAGGTCGGGCTGCGCATTCTGTGCGCATGCGTAACCCTCTTAATCGAGACGTCGGAGCTCCACGCAGTTCGGCAGCGATTAACAAAATTCAGCTAATTAGGGATTCATGAATAACCGGACTGATTAATCGATCTCTGTGAGGTGTGGGATGAGGGAGCAGCAGCAGAAGCATGCAGGTAAGAGGCGCAGGGTTACGGTTTGGGTTCAGAGCAGCGGGAGGTTCTGGGAGCTGAAGGTCGGCCGGGCTTTACTTTAAACCACTCTGATTCGATCAGTAACCCGGATTAAGATTAATAAGCGTGTATTAAATCTAAACTCCTCCAGTAATCCGCTCTGACGGACTCACGGAGGCCTTTGTTTGGTTAGAAGACGGTTTAAGAGCCATCGAGAGGTCGGACGGAGCGGCATTAAAGCTACAATCACTAACCGGTCGGAAACGAATCGATAGTTTGCTGTTATTAGATAATTGATCTTTACCCAGGTAATTCTCTCGGTGTTTGTCCACTTTGACCGAGTCCCAGCTGAACTGGTCCTGCCCTCCCCGGACTCCTCCTGATCTGGACGAACCGAACATCGCTCCTCCTTACACACACACTCCTGAGCTGATCTATAGCCTATGATCACTGGTCAATATCCCGATCTCCACTGGTTATTCTTCTTGTTTACACGTGGATGGTCGCTGAATCCACTCCACTTCCTGTTAGTGTTTCCGTTATAACCGCTAGAGGGCGCAAGTGATGTGCAGCAGCCGGCCGCGGCCCAATCCGAGCTATAGAGATAGAGTGTAACTTCAGAGTGAAGCTCACTCAGTGCGAGCGCACCTAAACAAACAAGTGCATTAGCGCCCCCAAATGGACTGGAGTGTGATGTGGCGCTAAGGAAAGAACTTCTTAATTATTAGATTTAAAAACTATTTAAATTAAATCTGTTTCTATTATAAATAACTAGATTTTAGCTGCACTTCAGAACCAGGGTTGATTTCTTCTTATTATTCATTTATTTATTTATTTGTTGTTGTTGTTGTTGTTATTATTAAGTCAAGTCAGATTTATTTCTGTAGCGCTTTATACAATGGAGCATTGTCTCAAAGCCACTTTACAATTTTAGATTATCTTCTAATATTTATGGCCAATTCCAAATTATTATGAATATGATTTATTATTATTATTATTGTATTTATTTTTTAATTATTACTTATGTATTATTGTTTTATTATTTTTTAAATAGTAATAATGATGATGATACTATTAATAATTATAATAATAATAACTTATTATTCTTATCAATATTTATTTACTGTTTTTTATAATTTATTTATTTTTGTTATTTATCATTTTATATTTTATTTATTATTTTCTTATTTGTGTTAATGTGTTATTGAAGTGACTTTTTTAAAGTTTGATTTAAATGCAGTAATTAGTGTAAGTTTTCTGTTATTTCTGTTCTTTTGTGGATTTTTATTAATAAATAATTCGTTTGGCTGCTGTGACAAGTTGGATTTTTATTGTCGATTGCGTTTCAGTTTTAAAGGGCTGTTTTATGAGTTCAATTCTGATTCAGTGGCGCGGTTTGAAGTGATGAATGAGAAATAAAGTCGTTATGTGTAATAGTAATATAATGTATTGGTTATTGATCAGGTGTGTAAACAGTGGAGGATATTTAGTGATATTTGTAGCTGTTAATGGAGGGAAAAATTCGATCTTGATGAATCTTTGATCTAGTGATTGAATCCGCGGTTGTACCGCAGGGGCCGCTGTAGAGACCGTGTAGTGCAGGTGGTGTGATTTGAGACGCGGCCCGCTGTGTTGTGGCGGTGTGTGCGCGCGCAGTGTGCGCGCAGGGCTGATCCTCTCGATGTGTAGTTTCCTGTGTGAGGATGAGGAAGGAGCTGTAATGGAGGAGGCACAGAGGATGAGTTTAAAGCACGAGCAGGTTTAATTGATCCGGGACACGCTCCGTAACTCCGGCCCTAATCCCCTCCTGATGATCGTACGCTTTATGTGCAGAGTTTCAGCAGCAGGTGAGAAGCTTTAGATTCTCCATTCATTCTTTATCCTTAAAGTTGAAGGGTTCAGTTCCCCATCATCAGCTGAACCAGAACCTTAAACATTCAACATTAAAACAAGAAATATGCAGAACGTTAGAACCTCTAACAGTGCAGAACCTCAGCTCTGATATCACTGATCTGTTTATTATGCTATCAGACCCATGTGCTTAGTTATTACTGCATTGGTCTGATTTCATACTTTTAATGTTTTATTTAAATAGTTTGATTATTCCATTGAATTTTGCTGATTGTTTCTCTTTATCTTTTGCAAGAACAAAATAGCAAAAATTAAATGAATCCTAAATTAAATGAACTAATAACAATAAATCTCAGTGCAAAGTGGGAAAAATAAATGAACCCTTTTCTTTAATAAGCAGCACCATTCTGGGGTTTTTGTTTTAGTTTTTATCATTTTCTTTCCTGATACTGATGTTTGTTTTTTCTTTACATTTTTGATCTTGTTGTCTTTCTATTCTGTTTTAAAATAATTTTTCTTACTCCAGATCTGGCTGATCCTTTTAATGCATGGGGTTTGTTTTTTTTTGTTTGTTTTTTATCTCGTTGTCCTTTTTGTTTTATCGTTAGTAAAACTTTCTTAACGCTTTCTGTTTATCTTTTCCATGTTCTAGTTACTAATTATTTTCTCTTTGATCTTTCTCTTTTTGTTTTTGTCTTTAAATCATGTTTATCTTTTTTCTTCTGACAGTCAAACATTTACACTTTTATTCCTCTGTTTAATCCCCAAGTAAAAATTACAGGAAAATACCTGCAGTTCATTTGAACATATTTCTTTTATTTTTACTTTTTTTTTCTTTTTGTTAAAATGTCAATTTCCACTGACTTGTTATTCATTTTATTGATTATTTATAAAAGTTAAAGTTTAGTTGTTGTTTTGTGTAATTGTGGTATTTTTGCAGGATAAAGTTTCCCTTAGTCGCTAATCAGATGATCTAATAATGAGCTATAAGGCCCTGCACGTGTCCCCCTCGTGGTTCTGGACCAGCAGCCCTGCTGTTCATGCTGTTTATCCTCGGAACCTTTTCTTTATTTTCCTCTCTGCATCTGATCCCAGTTTAGAACTTTATTGTAATATTAGATATAAAATACAAACAAAACTGTCTTAATAAAATGAATTATTTTTTAAAGATAAACAAACTTCACTGTTGATCCATTCTGTAGTTTAAATAAGCTAACACATTTACAGTTTTTTTTTTTTTAAAATAATCACTGTAGATCTGAAGGTTCTTGGTTCCTGGTCCCGTTCTGCTAAGCAGCCCCTGTTGGGCCCAGTCATATGTCACTCAGGGAAAGGAGAACCTACCAAATAACCAAAAACGTTCAAACAAAAATTAAGCTAGTATTTCTTTTAGTTAATATTTAATTGCTAGGGCTCATTTTTGTTTTTAAAGATAAATCAACTTGTTTTAAAATTAACTTTTATTTGAAACTAACAACTTTAGTGTGTTATTGTTTGTTACGTAAGAAAGCTTTACTGTAGATTTTTATTTCTTAACATAAACATTTATTCAGTGTTTCTATTAACTCCTTTATTTAACATTAATCAAACTTTATTTGTGTTTTTAGGTATTGTTTTAGGTAAATAAGCCATAATATTCCTACATTTTATAGATAAACTGTAATAGTTTTTTTTTTTTTTTTCAGGGATTAATCTTTACTGGTCATTTTTATTATATTCTTCGCTAAACTGAACTTCACTAAAAGATCAACCTTTGTTTTGCTCATTAAGAATATTTCTAAAGCTTACTAACACAAATTCATTTAATCTTTATATGTTTAGTATTTTTATTTTTATAAATACATTTTTTATTGGTGTTTTTAATGCAAATGTTAATTTGTCTTTTTTTTGTAAGCTGTTTCAATGGCAAACTTTTTAATCAATGCTGCATTTAAATTTTTTATGTATAACAAACTTGTTTTATAGTTTTTGTCAGAAATGGAATTTATTTCATGTTAATATTATTTGTTTAACAGAGTGGAAATGCTCTGATTAAACACTGAGCTCTGCGAAGAACTGCTGTCAGTGCCAGCTGTCACACACACACACACACACACACACACACACACACACACAGGATGATGATGATGATGATTAAGAAGGAGAAACATGAATAAGAACTATAAGAGCTGACCTTTGAATACTGAGTGTGTCCCTGTTTGGTTCTGCTGTACCACTCGGTGCAAATATCAGAGTCATTTTACATTATTTTATCGAGTTTTATTTAACGGATCACAAAATGCTCCAACCCGTCCCCAACTAACCACCTACTCCAGCTTATCTTACACCAAGTGTGTCCTGTGTCAGGTCTTGGGAAGATGAGGCCAAAAGTGTGCATTGGTGCTTGAAAGTTTGTGAACCCTTTAGAATTTTCTATATTTCTGCATAAATATGAGCTAAAACATCATCAGATTTTCACACAAGTCCTAAAAGTAGATAAAGAGAACCCAGTTACACAAATGAGACCAAATTATTATACTTGGTCATTTATTTAGTGAGGAAAAAATGATCCATATTACATATTAGTGAGTGGCAAAAAAAGTTGTGACCCTCTAGGATTAGCAACTAATTTGAAGTTAAATTAGTCAGGTGTTTTCATCAATGGAGATGACAATTCAGGTGTGAGGGCACCCGTTTTATTTAACGAACAGGGATCTATCAAAGTCTGCTTATTCACCAACACACATGTTTGTGGAGGTATCATGGCACAAAACAAAGGAGATTTATGAGGAGCTCAGAGAAAGAAAGAGTTGTTGATGCTCATCAGGCTGGCAAAGGTTACAAAACCATCTCTAAAGAGTTTGGAACTCCACCAATCCACAGTCAGACAGATTGGGTACAAATGGAGGAAAGTCAAGAACAATTGTTACCCTCCCCCCCCAGGACGTGGTCGACGACAAAGAATCAACTCAAGAGCAAGGGTTGTAATAGTTGGTGAGGTCACAAAGGCCCCAGGGTAACTTCTAAGCAACTGAAGGCCTCTCTCACATTGGCTGATGTTAATGTTCATGAGTCCACCATCAGAAGAACACTGAACAACAATGGTGTGCATGGCAGGGCTGCAAGGAGAAAGCCACACCAGATACTGAAAGCAAAGGTTCACATACTTTTGCCACTCACTAATATGTAATATTGGATCATTTTCCCAATAGATAAATGACCAAGTATAATATTTTGGTCTCATTTGTGTAACTGGGTTCTCTTTATCTACTTTTAGGACTGAAAATCTGATGATGTTTTAGGTCATATTTATGCAGAAATATAGAAAATTCTAAAGGGTTCACAAACTTTTCAAGCACCACTGTAGAGACAACCATTGCCTAAAGTACAGAGACACAAAGCCAAATTCTTATGATGTTTAATTAACAAATAACAACCTACATTACTGATTTAAGCAGCAGAAGCTTAGAGCTAATATAGAATTATATAAAACCGTTAAAGGGGAAAGAGAAATAAACAAAAGGTCAGTGGAATAAAACTGTAATAATATAACTATAAATGACAAACTGTATTACAAAACACTGTAGGGCTCTTTGAATGAGTCTTTAATTAACACACCCATTTTGCGGACACACACACACTGCAGAGTACCTGTGTTGTCGTTATTGTTCTTCTTCCTGGTTTCACTCTCACTTGGGTGTGTTTGGAGAAAGGTGAGTTTGTACAAGTTTTACCGTGTGTGTAGGTATGTATGTGTGTGTGTGTGTGTGTGTGTGTGTGTGTGTGTGTATGTATGTATGTGTATATGTGTATATATATATATATATATAATATATATATAGATATGTTTTTTTTTTTTTTTTTTTTTTTTTTTTTTTTTGATGATCCACAGCAGGTTAAACCGGATCGGTCAGATCTGATCTCCTTGTATTTAACTGGTCTGTGTTTTCCAAATGTTTTCTATATGTTTTTGTGAAGGGGTGCTATAGGGGAATAGGTATTTGAACCCCTGAGCTAGGCACTGTTTAACTCTTCTGATGTTCATGAGATTTAATCTTCAGCTGAATTAGTTCTGTTTTCAGTACAATAATAATTATAGATATAGTTTTATCAGAATAATCTGATTGTGTCTGATGATCATGACAGTACGGTTCAGTAGAGCTGATTTAAATTTAACCCTGATGCTCAGCTTTAGTTTTAATCTCACAGGAGTTTGGTTTGCTCACACCATCTGCTCACTAAGGAGCTCAGGTGTTGATTAGACAGAATTATCCTGAGTACTGAGTCAGGATGAAGCTTTGTTTTGATTATGGAAGAGGATCCGTAACACAAATAACCTTGAACAGGACAGTAGGTGGCGTAATATTTTTCTGTTTGTTGTTTTGGCCGCACGATGTTGTTGACGTGTAATATCACAAACTACCAGCAGATGCCGCCAAAATTCATTGCTGAATTATTACAGTCCTTGTGATTTTTGTGTGCATGCAGTGATGGCAAGACCGAGGCCGGTGGTACTCAGTGGTCCATCTGGTGCTGGTAAAAGCACTCTGCTCAAAATGCTTCTCACGGAATTTGACGGCGTCTTCGGGTTCAGTGTCTCACGTAAGCTTCATTAGTTACTCAGTAAACATGTCACACAAACACACACACACACACACCAAAGAGATTCAGGTCTGATTCAGTTTTATTCTGATTCAGCTCCATATGATTCAGCTCTAATATCAAACGATTCATTCCTCATGTTTCTCTCAGATACGACACGGAAACCTCGCCCAGGAGAGGAGAATGGAAAAGGTACACAAACACACACACAAACCAAATGCATAAACCAAACTGTAAAATAAATAAACCTGTAAAGCAGTGCTGTATTGTTACATTGTGATGTTTTATGAACTTTGATTGTGTTATATTGTGTTGTTGTACAGATTATCATTACGTGAGCAGAGAGGAGATGCAGAGGGGAATTGATAAGGGGAAATTTATTGAGAGTGCAGAGTTCTCAGGGAACCTGTACGGAACCAGGTACTGTGTGTGTGTGTGTGTGTGTGTGTGTGTGTGTGTGGTCGATTGTATAGTTAGTAAGAGTATAATGATGTCATGATGTGCATTGCAGACATTGACATTGATCTGCAATGCACATCAACTACATATACATTTTTTGAACACCAGAGGGTCACGCTGCCATAAGCATTTAAATCTTCTAATTTCTTATAATTTTGTAGGAATAAACATTCTTTGTGTTTAAAGTTTTAATATCAGCAAAGTGCAAAGTACACATTATTTTGAATTACATTGGGGCAAAAAATGTATTTGGTCATTTACATTTACAGCATTTAGCAGACGTCCTTATCCAGAGCTACTTACAATTGGTACAGTCTTACAATCCAAGCCGTTGTGGGTTATGGGCCTTGCTCAAGGAGCCAACAGTGGCAGCTTGGCAGTGGTGGGATTTGAACCCTGGGCCTTCTGGTCCAGAGTCCAGTACCTTAACCGCTAGGCTACCACAGTCCCACTGATCAGCCACTGATTGTGCAAGTTCTCCTACTTAGAAAGATGATGGAGGTCTGTAATTTCCATCATAGCTACACTTCAACTATGAGAGACAAAATGAGAAAAAAATCCAGGAAATCACACTGTAGGATTTTTAAAGAATTTAATTGTAAATCATGGTGGAAAATAAGTATTTGGTCAATAACAAAAGTTCAACTCAATAATTTGTAACATAACCTTTGTTGTCAATGACAGAGGTGAAACGTTTCCTGTAAGTCTTCACCAGGTTGGCACACACTATAACTGGTATTTTGGCCCATTCCTCCATGCAGATCTCCTCTAGAGCAGTGATGTTTGGAGCAACATGGACTTTCAACTTCCTCCACACATTTTCTATAGGGCTGAGGTCTGGAGACTGTGCAGGCCACTCCAGGACCTTGAAATGCTTTTACGAGCCACTCTCCTTCGTTGCCCGAAGCATTGTGTTTGGACATTGTTCATGCTGGAAGCCAGCCCCAGCCCACGTTCCATCTTCAATGCTCTCAACTGATGGAAGGAGGTTTTGCTTAAAATCTCACCATACATGGCCCCGTTCATTCTTCCCTTAACACGGATCAGTCGTCCTGTCCCCTCTGCAGAAAAACAGCCCCAAAGCATGATGTTTCCACCCCCATGCTTCACAGTAGGTATGGTGTTCTTGGGATGCGACTCAGCATTCTTGTTCCTCCAAACACGACGAGTCGAGTTTTTACCAAAAAGTTCTATTTTGGTTTCATCTGACCACATGATATTCTCCCAATCCTCTTCTGGATCATCCATATGCTCTCTGGCAAACTTCAGACGGGCCTGGACATGTACTACACCTACAATGGTCTTGTAGGTCTTCCATTTTCTTACAATTGCTCCCACAGTTCATTTATTCACAGCAACCTGCTTGCCTATTGTAGATTCACTCTTCCCAGCCTGCTGCAGGTCTACAATTTCCTTCCTGGTGTCCTTCGACAGCTCTTTGGTCTTGGCCATGGTTGAGTTTGGAGTCTGACTGTTTGAGGCTGTGGACAGGTGTCTTTTATACAGGTAACAAAGTCAAACAGGTGCCATTAATAGAGGTAACCAGTGGAGGACAGAAGAAGAAGTTGCAGGTCTGTGAGAGCCAGAAATCCTGCTTGTTTGTGGGTGACCAAATACTTATTTTCCACCATGATTTACAATTAAATTCTTTAAAAATCCTACAATGTGATTTCCTGGATTTTGTTTCTCATTTTATCTCTCATAGTTGAGGTGTAGATATGATGAAAATTACAGACCTCTCTCATCTCTCTAAGGAGGAGAACTTGTACAATCAATGGCTGACTAAATACTTTTTTGCCCCACTGTATGTTTCACAAAAAAATAATTAGTGTTTTCCCTCCTTTATCAAAGCTGTAATAAAACATTTTTGTTTACGTTAATTTAATTGAATTACGTTTTTTTTTTTTTTTTTTAAACGTGTGTGTGTGTGTGTGTGTGTGTGTGTGTGTGTGTGTTACAGTAAGGCAGCAGTGCAGGAGGTTCAGGCTCGGAATCTGATCTGTATTCTGGATATCGATATGCAGGGAGTGAAGAGCATCAAGAGAACCGACCTACAGCCCATCTACGTTTCCGTCCAACCTCCCACCATGGATGTATTGGTACTGTCTCATTCACTACCTCACTAACTAACCCTAACCCCTACACACTACTGCCTGCACACCCTTACTGTCACACTCACTAACCCTTACATAATGGTTCAGTCTCATTTATTGCCTCACTCACTAACCCTTGTTCACTACTCCCTATTTTCTGATATAAGTTCTCTCTCAGTATCTCTGTTATTAATGATTGATTGATCTGAATGATTGTATCCAGTCAGTAATATCATCTGTCCTCTCGTGGCTGTGTCCTAATCTACTGATACACTGAGTGTGACGTTTGTACCTGATGACAAAGCAGATTGTTAACGTGGTTTATTTTTGTGTGTGTGTGTGTGTGTGTCTGTTTAGGAGAGAAGATTAAGAGAGAGGAAAACTGAATCAGAGGAGAGTTTACAGAAACGTTTACAGGCTGCAATGATCGACATGGAGACCAGTACATACTTCTAATCACATTTAACACACACAGACAGAATCATGAGCAAAAGTATCTAATGTTCATCTACAAGCCAGCCGTTCTACAGCTCTTACACAGAATAAAGATTTTACTGAAACTCCGTTTAAACCTGGACTGCACTTCCATAGCACCACATGGCTTATTATTGTTCTGGTGAGGTGTGCTGGTCTGTCAGGAGCTGTGTCTCAATTCATTTACATACTGAGCTGTTCCCCTATTCCCTTGTTATTATTTACGTTTGCTATACACCCCCTAAATAATCACTACAGAGGGAGGAGCTAGGGTTAGGTGTATGTAGTGCCATCTGGTGGTGGCTTGGTGTAATTACGGTGTTTTTTGTGTTTATGCATACTTTGTTTATTGCAGGTAAAGAAACCGGTCTGTTTGATGTGGTTATTGTTAACGATAAGCTGGACGAAGCGTACGGTAAATTAAAAGGCGCTCTACTAGAGGTGAGAGTTTAACCTTCAGATCGTCCAGAACCGTAATTAATATAATAAAATATTACCGAATTAAACTTTAATGTGACTCTGCGCTTCTTACGTCCAACAGGAAATCCAGAAAGTCCAAGCAGCTAAAGCCTGAAGGTCCAACGTCCGGCCATCAGATCACATTCCACACACACACACCCCTGCAGCTCTGTCAGAAACAGCGTGAATATTCTCTCGTAGATGCTTCTTCTTCTTAACTGGCAACAACTGTTACCCAGCATGCACCACACTCTTAATTTCACACAGCCATGATTCACTGATAAAGCGACAAACAATGTAGGAAATTAATTTAATAAACGTCCAGAACATTTTTAAAAGTTATTTAACAATAACTATTTTCACGAGTGTGATGATAACGAAATTAGAGATAAATAAACGTTTATCATCAATAAGCAAATTTTTGAACGTGAGCGTTACATGGTTTTTATTTTTATTGGTGAATTTTTATTAAACTTTTGTTACTTTTTTTAAACACTAAACAACTAAAAAAAAACTGGCTGGATGTTTAAATTCAAATGTTTATCATTCAAGTGTCATAGACTTGTGTTAAACACACCAGGTTTCTGAACATATTTATTATTATATTTTTACCGTATCATTCAGAACAAATCATGACTAAATCATTTCTTTGTACCATTTTTTTTTATTTACTTTTGTTTGTTTTCATAGGATGTTGAAACATTGGAGTAACTCGACACAAATGAACAAAAATCTCAAAGCACAAAACTTTGGTTTGGCTTTTATTATTAAGGGTGTGTAAGTGTAGCTTTTATTTATTTGATCTGAGTTTGTGTTTTTGTTTAAACTTCTTGGGGTTTTCTGTAAGTTTGCTGTTTTCTCTGTGTAATCAATCACCATTATAATAACAGAGTCTCATTGCTACATGATGTAGTTTGTAGTTTTTAATCGTTGGTGCTTCAGGACGTGTTTATTATTATAATAATAATAGGTTTGAATTCATTCCTCAGCGTTATGTTATGTCTCCTCTAAATCTGTTCTGTATTAAAGAACATCATCACAAACGCAATAAAAACATCTTTTTTTTTTTTTTCTCTTGCATTTTTTATGACATGATGGTGAATTTCTGCAGGTGGAATAAAAGAAATGGTATGGAAAATCACTCCCGGTTCTCTCTAAGCAGCTATGCTAACGGGGAATGTTGACAGCCTGTTTAACTTTAGGATGGTGTAGCTTAATGTTTTGTTCTAAAGTTACTACCGTAACAAAAAAAGTGACATTCCAAAACTAACATGGTGTAAAACTCAAATATGAAGTGATTTTTCACTCCCTAATGAGCCTAGTGTAGCATTAGCATAACTGTGCTAGTTTATTAAAGTGTAGTCCTGTTAGCAAAAACAAATTATTTATTTAATGACAGTAAGAGAAAAAGAAACAGGAGTCCCTGCTGAAAGGAGAAAACGCTTGGAAGGTAAGCACACATTAGCTCCATTAGCTTAGAGCTTGTTTTTGGATTGTAGTTTTATTAAAACAAACTACATTAAATCTCTGCCCATATAAGGGCATGTTAGCCACACTACCGTTATTATATTCAAATTTGATAAATCATAATAACAAAACATAATGCTAACTGGACAATGAGGACACGAGATCTCTTAATAATGTAAAGGTTAACAAGACTATGCTAAGATACGTTAGCCTCTTGTGCTCAGTTAACCCGAGAATGGGCAACTACGTCACGGTCCATTGGGTAGTAGTCCCAATACTTTAGGACACCAAGCAGCTGAGGTAAACATGGGAGACCAAGACTAAATATCAATAATAATAATAATAATAATAAACACGAATGGACCGGGCGAATATTAGATGCAAGATTCATTATCGGGAGAAGCTAAATAGCGAAGCAAAGGCGCGCTATCGTGAGAAAATAAAGGAAATTAACGAAGTCAAACCACAGGAACACAAAGAGAGGACGGGTGATTTGTACGAGCAGCCGCAAGTAACATTTCCCAACCCGTTTTCTTAACTTTGTTTGTGGAGCGATCGCCTACACATTCCAACAGTCCAGAAATGATAATCTCTCAATGCCCACCTTCAGTTTACAAACAGATGGGTTCAGGATCTGCAGATGTTCAGAGTGAACGAGCAGAACACAGTCTCTCATACAGAGGTAAGTGATGGCCTCACACACACCTCTGTGAACACAGTACACCTAACAAACCTACTGTTTAGGAAGCCAAAGAACTGCATGAAGTTTATTCATTACAGTTTGATTTTTATATATAAATGTAAACCCTACATTTATAATTATTATAGTCAAGTCAAGTCAAGTCAAGTCAGATTTATTTATATAGCGCTTTTTACAATGGAGCATTGTCTCAAAGCAACTTTACAAGTTTAGATTATCTCCTAATAACTACGTCCAATCCCAAATTGAGCGAGCCTAGGGCGACAGTGGCAAGGAAAAACTCCCTAGTTCTAGGAAGAAACCTTGGGAGGACCAAGACTCAA